>JARSSU010037240.1:0-34960 GCA_029619165.1 Eurosta solidaginis | reverse complement strand
CGTTTGTCACATTGACCGACGAACCCAGTACACACATATATATGTACATATGTATCTAAATAGGTTATTGTAATGTATACAATATGTTGACTTGCACATACGAACCTATGTACATTTAGTTTGTAAGTATTAGTGTAAATAGGTATTTATGATGTAAAAAATATTTGTATAAAAAGAAAGTATTTTCCAATACACATTCAATTCGGTTCTACAAGCCAACCAAACGTTTTCGTTTCCAACATGGCGACCGTATGCGTTTTCGCAAAATTCAGAAGTGGGATAATACGTTAAATTTGTACTTTTGATAACTAAATACTTTCTAAGTGTTGGTCACGATCATGTCATACCATCAGTGATTGAAACCATTCTCACTCAAACGACAACTGTTAAAATTATAATAATCCATCACGGATCGTAAAGCTTGTTACCGCACATGCAAAGATATATTTATTTGTATTACTAGTATGTAAGTATTATAGTAAATATGTATTGTAATAAATAAGAAATGTTCAGAATAATATTGTATAAAAAGGCAAGTTTTTTTAAAATAAAAATCAATATATGATGTTATGTCATGGTTATGAACAGTTTTTAATAACACGCATATGCATGTTAAGCAGTTGACTTGTTTGTTTAGGAATTGCTAACATATATGACAAATAGTTATTGTTATCAGATATAGACTTGGCGTTGTTGTTGTAGAAATTAAGACACTCTCTGAAGGTTCCGGGAAGTGTTATCGCTGTTGATGATGATTTGCTGGATATAGATCCGGTACGATCCGGCAACAAGCGCTTTAAGGTACTAGACCGACCATCTCTGGAACGATTTAATATGACCACATTTAATCTACTAGGCAATTCTGCCCCAGAGCCTCGCCTGCTAAATATGTGTATGATACATTCATATTTCTAACAGGATTGCCGAAGCTGTGAACTGCGCTTGAACCCCGATTTTCGTTACCATTTTGACGAATTGATTTATCTCACACTATTAATTCTAATAAGAACCACAGTGTTGTACCGGAGGCACGAGCCTCACAACCGGAAATGAACAGACAAATTAAATGGGGTTACATTTAAGTTGTCTGCTCTCCTTGAAATTATGGAACAGACACTGCAACAACAACAAGAAGAACAGAAAGAAAAGGAGAAAGGTGGCCAAAAGAAGACAACTGAGGCCTACCGTGAAAGAGTAAACGACCAGAAATCGAACAAACATAAAAGGGATGGAAGCTCTTTACGACTTACTCGAAGCAGACAAAGATGGAAATGTCGCAGAAGTGCGGAAGTGCTGATGTGGCCGAGATTGCCACTATCCGCGTTGTCTTCCGCGTGCACGTATGTATCTCACTCAGAATATTCAAACGGAGTATTTATCAACGATGGTGAAGACCTAATAACTCTTATGAATGAAGTTCGCGAGGAGCTTGTACTAGTGACATACATAAGTCCCAAGCGTAATGGCTATGATTGTGTGTAGCTGAAGATATTTATGATAACCTTGCCCTCAACCCGCAAACCATACGCGGTATCTTGCATCAACTTGCTTCTGCTGTTGTTGTTCTTGTTGTAGAGAGAAGGACACTCCCCGAAAGCTTTGGGGAGTGTTATCGATTTTGATGGTCATTTGCCGGATGAAGATCCAGTACGTTCCGGTAACAAGCACCATAAAGGTACTAGCCCGACTATCTCGGGAACGATTTGGTATTAAATGTGTTTCATGTGGTCAACCAAGTCGTTCCCGAGATAGTCGGGCTACAACACCAACAACCACATGAAACCTACGCCATACCGCCCTCTCACCCCCTAGATCCATCAGAAGTTCAGGGTCGCCAGAGCCTGGGCTTGGAGAAGCTATGTATATATTGCGCTGGCAACCCCTTGAGAGGATCGTGCTACGGAACCGCTTGAATCAATTTGGTATCTTGGTCGCCTCTTACGACAAACATACCCGCCGCGGGTATATTCTAAGACCCCCAACCCGCTGGGAAGGATATCCGCCTCAATATCAAAACGATCTTTTTGTGTTAAAACTGTTCCAGTATGGCTTTTACATCAAACCAGAAACCCAAAGTTGATGAAAAGAAACCAAAATCAACGAATGATATGCCCGATGAACCTGCTACAGAGTACAAGACCGGTTCAAAACGTTCGGGGAAACCAGCGGTTAGAATCAAAAGGAGAGTGAAGGTACAAAGACCACACAGCAAAACAAAGAAGCGCCATTTGAAAAGCTGTTCTTCGGATGTAAGAATATCAATGAAACATTACAAAATTTACCAACGACCCTTAGTCCGCAAACTGTTGTTACCAATTACGACCCGCTCGATTGGGTTTTACTCGCCCGCATTTACCGACAAGTTCCAGATATTGGAAAAGCAACATGCTCCGTACTTGCTTCTGCTCAAATCCAGGAGCTATGTTTGAGAACGAGCTTCTGATGAATTATTGATTTGGCGGCGTCGCTTACAATTATAACAATTAATGATGATAAGAGCGACCCAAACACATTCTTTGAGATGTTGGTTTAGGCGCTGCAGCTCTATGTAGCAATAATATTTGTCTTTCGTCATATGCGGGTTGTTTAGACTTAAATTATATGCACACAACCCAATTGATGTGCCGAGTACAATAGATTAGATTAAGAAATCCGATCGGAATGTCTAACTGTCAGTGTTAGTTTGTTAATGTGAATCACCAAAATATTCGCACACAACTATCTTACATTGTTTACTTTGTTAATGTGAATCACCCAAATATTAACACACATTGTTTACTTTGTTAATGTGAATCACCCATAGCATACATAAAGAGATCAATCTGCTGACTTTGCATACTATTATTACAAATGCACATATTTTTAGTTTGTTAGTGCTAGAATAATTATGAATGTATAGGTTAAGAAATTATGTATAAAAGAGAAAGAATTTCTTTAATAAAATCAATCATTATCTGACTTCCAAAGTCAGAGTTTCTTTTATTTACAATTGTAAGGATAAAATCCCCCAAATAAGCTTTTATTCTTTCATCTGGCAACGTCGCATTAGTGTCGTTCACAATGACGTATTTAATTGTGAATAACGTAAAACAAAAAGAATACAACATTGTAATATATTCTCAGCCATTGAAATATAGCATGTAAAAGAGAGTACGATATATGTGGGGTGAAACATGAAAATGACGAGTGGCAAGTGTTTCACCGCAATCAATTAATTTCGGCAACTCAACAAAAACGCAGCACATAAGTGCGAAAACTAAAACTAATTTGTGAAACTAAAATATTTAAGTTCAAACTAAGAATTTGTGTAAAACAACAAATGAACATTTATTTAAAAATTTCCATTAAACCTAAGTACATAAAAAAAGTACACGAACTAAAAGATACATGTGTTTTATGATTGAGTGCGGAGATGCTTGCGCGTGCGAGCACATATTTGATACCTTACAAAGGTGCCCAGGAGTGGGTGTGTGGGCACCAGTAGCAGATTTTTGCTCGAAGGTTCCATCGGAACCTTATACAATTAAATATTTCCAGCATTATCAGTGATTTGCACCAGATGGCGCAACACTGAATAAATATAGTTGGTAAAAAGGAATAGAAGTAGCAAATTTTGTACGCTAAAGCGTACCATCAGTAGAAGGCTTAGCACCCTTCGAAATGGATCTATATGCGCAACTATGGCAGGTTGTCTGAAAAATTTCATACTTACTATTCCAAAAACAAAATACAACTTTACAAATTTAGAAAAATAAAAAAATTAAAATAACAATAATTATCATTAGAAAAAAAAATTATTGTTCTGGCCTTGAGCTCGAATCGAACTTTGAATCATTTATCAATAGGCAGATAAAGACAAATACAATTTTTATTTCAGTGGAATAATAGATCTAATTTGAAAATTACTCGTAAATTATTAAGATTACTCATTGCGAAAGAATGGATGCTTATAGTAATGAATGAAATATCGATGAAAAATATGCGTTTTCGCATTTTCGAGAAGTGGAATAATAATTTGAATTATTCACCCTTATCGCGAGTTTTATTTTCACCCGAAAATATTCAGTTTTTGTTCACCCTATCGCAGAGGGTGGCGAACAATTTTTTCGTGTTCGAAAAAGATTTCACATTATCAGCAACTCTTTGTTCGGGCGAAATGAACAGCGGGTAAACCCAAATTTGTTCACTTATATTTTACAGGGGAACGAGAGGAAAACAAAATTTAAGTAATTTTTTGTTTTGAAATTTGATACTCTTATAATTATATGTTCTTTTATTATTAGAAAGAAATCAATAAATAATGCACAATCGGAAGCTGAGTGGCAGAAGTGAAATTCCTGTATTGCTGTAAATTTGATTTTTTATGACAAGGTATCAGTCGGCCAAGTTATCCATTGTGGACAAAGCAACGGTTCCAAAATGGTGAGCACCTAACTGAAACAAGATTGGCTAAGACCCACTTCATGGTCCTTTCCGACGCCTTTTCCCTATGCGAAAACACGAAGACATGTACACAATTTAACAATTGGTGGAACTCCAAATTTTTGCTTCAATGGTGGCAAAGAGTGTTAAGAATAACTAGCAAATATTAGAATGCCGGCTTGTTTAGCCTGTAATATTGGCGAGAGCTAATTGAGAAAAATTAACTTGTAATTCAAAAGTTCTGAAAAATGTAATTTTTAGCTTACAGTGAATCATTCAGCTCCAAGGGGTTAGAACTGTCCCTTAATTGCCTCCAAAACGCTTTCACATTTATGTATATTCTACTCACGCTCAATCAATATCAACCTAAGTGCAATACTAAACATTATTTTTAAAATTTTTTATTTCTATTTTTGTTGTATTTTAAGGAAATATATGCTTGGTTACAAAATTTACACAATTGTAAGTAAATTATTTGTTCACTGCCAATTCGCAATAGAGCATCAGCTGTTTCGAAGTGAACTTTTGTTCGCCCGAAATTGCCGATAGGCGAAAAAAGTTCACCCGAACAAAAGAAGTGAAGGCGAACACTTTTCCGCGTGAACTTCGCGATAAGGGTGATTATTACTTTTTTGAATCAGTACGTTAGTAAAAGCCTCGAAAATTAATTCAATTATAATATGACAGTAGAAATTCAAAACACAAGCGTGCGGATGAGCTACGTTCATTTATTTTCCAGTACCACCGGATGAGTTCCTGACAGACAACAAGTCGACCTGTTTTTTAAAAGTTAATATTTAATTGTTTAATAAAGTGGAGTTAATACTAGTTAAGTGAATTACTAGATATCTCTCGTTTTATTTGGACAATTATTTTGCAAAGGAATCCGCCGCAACATGTTTATTTAACATATATGTAGATCTTATTTGCGGCAGCTTCTATATTCTTAATACTTTTAATTGTAATGATAGGAGTTAAACGTATAACTGATGTTAGATTATCGGAATAAATTTAAACTTGAACAAAATTTAAGCTTGTCGTTCCAAAATTTACATTTCATAATTTAAAATTTCGTTACTGATTTATAATTTAGTTAAATAGACATGAATAAATTCGTTGCTCTATAAGCGCTGAATTTACACGAGCTTCTATTAATATTCAAAATCCATTCAATTCCAAATTAAGTTGCCTTATCAGGATGAAATAACAAAGGAGAGGGGAGGAGAAAAAAATACAGAGGTTTATTTGTAAAACAATATCATAGTTGTAATGGCACCACTAACGATACGGTAGCACAATTAAAATAATGCCGTATCGCTATAAGGTTGACAATACTGACATTCCAATCCAACCCTGTTTAGCAACGGTAGTTTGCCAAAATGGAAAAGGAAGACATTCCTTTCTTGTCCTTTCGTCAAGAGTGGACGTGCAGTGTTAGCCTCGGCATAACCAAAATAATTTCGGGCTTGACTTGGACGAAAACTAAAATGGACCTAAGGGTGGCACCTGGACTCCATTCTGGCGAACTGGCGGAGTTGAGACGTGGAATGCTCAGGGATTTAGGGAAAGTTTTTACACTCCCAACAGAAAGTATTGTGAATTGATATGTTGTGACACCATATAACTGTGAAACAAAAATTGAAGTAACGCGAACTAACGGAACAAATATAACTGAACGTAACGGGACAAAGAAAAACTCATTGCAACACGCCACATATTGAAACGAAAATACACATATATTAAAATAAGAGAAAATTTTCGTAATTGGTGATGGCGCTATAGATTTTTTTAATCGGGCCAAATAATTCGATTTATTAACCCATTACCTCCCACTGTCCCCATACGAGGACACCTCTTCAAATGGCGACATCTACATCTTACCCACCAAAAACTGATGAGATAAATGCAATAATGACATATAGATGGCACAAATATTATATGCAAACATAAACATATGATGATTCTGTCAATAAAGCGAACTTTCGAGCGCTACAAAAATATGCATTTCATCGACTTAATTTTTGCGGATTAGTGACTTATATTTTAAGTCTAAAGTAAACGATTTTCACAAAAACAATCAGTGAATATTGCACAAGCTTTTAGAAGTGGTATAGTGTTGAAAAAAACAAAAAGGTATTAATAAGGTATAGTTTTATAGTGATGTCCCCACTTGGGGACAATGGGCATAACCATTAACTTTTTCTATAATTAACAAGTGGTTTTAGAGGCATAAAAATGGCACATCGTAAGGTGTTTAAAGGTAAAACTGATTTTTTAAAGCTTCAAGAGGCCCTTGGTTGGATAATGGAGAACGAAGACAATGACTGAATATGATATTTTAGTCATACCTTCTGATCCTGCCATTGTAAGTGATGAAGAGGAGGTAAACGAAGATGACTTGGTATGCACTAATATGCCGAATGATGTGACTGGGAGAATTGATTTAGAGCCACGTCGTCAAGAGGATTTTGATTGGGATGAAAGTGACGATGAGCCACTCGCACGCTTTGCCGAACGTAAAAAGGTCGATGCAGATAATTTCAGCGAACCAGTTTGGAGACGGGTTTCACCTAATTATATTACCAAATATCACTCCACTGATGCAGTTCAAAAAGTAGTGGATAACGTTGTAAACACAATAAATGATCGTACCCCTACGGATTTGTTTGAGAAAATTTTTGACATCGATGCCCTAACAATGATATAACAGACATAATTATGTCCTTAGCATCGAGGAACTAAAAAGATTTGTGGGAATTTTGCTTTTAAGTGTCGAAATAGGTTCTCAGAAATCAAAAGAATTCTACACTTTGTTTATAACAGTCTTGCCACGTGGTCAACTGGTAAAATGTTCAAGGCAAGATCTCTATGTGACCTGATTCAGAGAAACTGTAGCTAATGGGGATTCTGAAATTCTTTCTGTGGATGAGTCCATGATAAAATACTTTGGCCGACATCCTGCAAAACAGTTTATAATGGGAAAACCTGTTAGATTTGGTTATAGGAATTGGGCAGCCACAAGTGCAGATGGTTATTGTTATGCTTTTGACGTGTACTGCGGTAAGTCGGCAGAAGTGACAAATGAACCGCTTGGTGAACGGGTAGTCAAATCGTTATTAGCAAAATTGCCCATAGTACCAAGGCAACATATCGTATATTTTGATCATTTTTTTATGTTATGTGATCTAAAGCGATTGGGTTATAGAGCTACTCGCACAATAATAATAATCGACCTCCCCAACAAAGGTGCTCCACCTCAACATAATAATAAATAAATAAAATCGTGCCTACAAATAATCGAGTACACATTGCGAATTAAGTTAAATCAAAGTTATAATTTAAATAAAAAATATTTAACAAAATATATATTGTGCGTAGGTTTTAATAAAAGTTAGAATTTTACCAGATGTTATACGGTGCGTAGAGGTATATATTAAAGGTATGCCTCCTAACATCTTACATAGTCTATTTCGAGAACGACGGACGACAAATATGTTGCTTGGACTTCGCCGGGCGAAAAAGGATACCATTTAGTGAAATTTGGAATATGCTTAATTGTAATGATTGTTAAAGAAGTATGTATGGTTATCAAATTTTTGTATGGGTTTGTATTAGTTACAGGTACCTACTGTTATATGATAAGTATCCTGTTTCTTCGGAAGTGCATATTTTTCATTGGACTCTATAAAATACAAATACGATTCGTAATTCACATTATTAAGAGTGAATTGGTTTAAATAACTTCTGTCAATATAGTCACTATACAACCGCGACATGCCTTACAACTACACCCATAGCATAATAATTAAGCGCAATATATCGCCGTGGAGATTTAGGCCGAGCTCCTTCAATATGCATTGTACCTTATTTAATTTTTGGCAATGAATTCATGCGGATTGCGGTGCTTATATCGCTAAAGCTTAATAAATGAAAACCATTTTAACAAAATAACGATTTCGCATTAGTCGTCAATATAAAAAAAAATAAAAAAAAACTTGAATATAAAAGACGCCAGCAAACTTTTAACGTGTGCTAGCTGCTGGAACTAGAAGTGAAAACTAGACTTTTGGACATGGAGAATAACTACTTAACTAATCTTTTACATGCTAAATTAATCAGTCTTTTCAAATGCACTATTTAGTGTATGAATTAAGATCTATCATTTGACTAGACGTATTGTTTTTTGTATGATGATGTTCAATAATAAGAACTTACATAGATGAAGATGATGATACGAATTTTCCCCAACACGTGCTTATTCGAATGTAGAGAATAATTGCTTATGACAAGAAACTTTGAATCTCAAGAGATACATTCCTTCAACGAATCAGGTTGGTTTTCTTTTTTTGTATTGTAGGTAATTTCGTAGTCCTTGTCCTGCTGTTCTGAGCCATTGGGGATAGAACCCTTTTCATTCGTATCTTGTGATATGGCCAATGTGGATCCATTCGTAGCTAAATTTATACTATTTTCTCTGCTTAAAATAACCGTTGACGCACTACAAATTGATTCACCATCATATTGCACGCCTGCGTTTAATGTTGGTAGAACATTGCTTGTTGGTGGTATGATAATTGGCGCAAAAATAGTACTTAAATCAAGGGTTTGCTGTAATATACGCCAGGAAGCCACAAACACTGCTTTGACACGTTCAAAAGTATCGAAATCATACACCGATCTCGCTGTATTTGTTAAATCAAAAGGTTCTAGAATTCATTTGATATGGAATGATATTACCAATAATCATAGTTTGCTTTTGGTTTTATTTTACCTTCAATGCAGAGCTCCTTCCACTGATGGATGTCGTTTTTCAATGACTTCGCTAGCCGGCAAACATTAATAGGCAAAAGGCCGCCAGTTCGTATCGAAATGGCAAATTGTGTGTAACTAAAAAAATATATAAATACAAATGTAGGTGATAAAAAAAACGGTTACTTACAATTAAGAAATTAAACTTACTCGAAACGGCTGTAATACTCAAGAAACGATAGAAAAAGTTCACCAATTGTTTGAGTATTCTTTGTTTCATATGGGCTCATTGTTTCGTTCATGTCCACAAATCCGAAATCATTAGATCGTAACTTAAAAAAAGCGAGCAAAATATATAGTTCTTTATATTAAAAATCTAATATATTGTTTTAGTATAGTCTGGTAAATAAAAATTAATGTGTGTGTGTGCTACAGGCGTCCAAAGTACTTAACCAAGAATGACAAAATAACAAGTATGTTAAGGGTCCAATAAACTGGCTCTTTCAACAGGGGCGGACCATAGGGAGATAGGTGTTAGGGGCGTAGGTTCCACATTACAATTGAACAGATGGTTGGTGTCATGTGTCCTTTCCTGTATAAACCTCTTACATGTCTTTTTAACGCATCCCTAAAGCACGGTATATTTCCCAGAAAGTGGAGTCTTTTATAATACCACTTTACAAAAATGGGAACAGATCGTGTGTTTCAAATTACCGAGGAATAACATCCCAAACTCTTTGAATCGATCCTCACAAAGCAACTAGCTCACAGGGTGTCCTCAATCCCCCCGCGGGTAGGGGATCAGAATATACCCGCGGTAGGTAGCCTGTCGGAAGAGGAGACTAAAATACCAGATTCAAGGGGCTTCAGCTTGCCAGCGCAATATATAGCTTCTCCAAACCCAAATGTCAGTCAACCTCACCTATCCGCGGCGAATCCTGTTTCACTAACAGAAGAGGCTCTGGCGACCCCAAGCTCCTCATGGAACTTGGGGTGGGGAGGGAGGGAATGGCCTGAAGGTTTAATGTGACCACATAAATCGTTCCCGAGATGGTCGGGCTAGCACCTTAATGGTGCTGTGGTATCGGAGCGTACCGGATCTGTATCCGGTAAAAAAAATATCGGCCCACTCTGGGGTTAGTGGGGATGATTGCAGAATTGATTGAAGTTTTTTATGAGAAAAAAAAATGGCGAAATTCGAAAAATCTCGAGAAACTGAAAAATTACAAAAAAAAATAAACTTTAAAAATTTTTTTGTATTTTTTCCGAAAAGTACATTTAAAAACAAATTAAAAAAAAAGATCCCAAACGGTCAATTTTTGAAAGTTATAGCATTTTGAAAACAAAAACGGTGTTTTTTTTAAAAATTCATAACTTTTTTTGAGTTGGATGAAAAAATTCTGAAAAACGTCTTTCGTAAGCTAGAAAAAGAAGAAAAACTTTCAGCCAATTTTAAAGGGGTCGGGTTCAAAATTGGTCAAAATGGGATGGAATACCCCATATATAATGTCACTAAACCTGCTGAAGTGAAAGTTCATGTGCTTCACGAGGAAATCTTACCAATCCTACGAGTATATGATTGATGATTACACAATTAACCGTGTTTAGCTTCGCAGACCTTGTCGTTACGATAGACTCTAAATTTGACTTTCAATTGCTCCTAGAAGGTTGCGTGAGTAGAGCCAAAGGGATTTTGGTATTCGTCAAACGATGGTCTAAAGAATTTGCTGATCCATATATTACCAAAACTCTCTTTATATCTCTAGTGAGGCCAATATTGGAATACGCTCCGATAATCTGGAACCCTCTTTACCAGAGCCACTGCAACAAATTAGAGTCTGTGCAAAAGTAATTTCTGATTTTTGCGCTAAGGGACTGACGGTGGGACCCCTGACGGATTCTTCCTCCCTACTCCTGCCGTTTAAAACTTGTTCAGCTTCCTACGTTACGGAGTCGTAGGGAGATGGTAGGTGTGTTATTTGTAGTAAAACTTATTAGAGGGATGGCAAATAGCTTGGTGCAATTTTATTTAATATTTCCTTTAGGTCATCTAGACATTTTCAACCGCTTCATATAAGCACATGCAGAACGAATTTTGAAATACATGAACCTTTTCGTTGTCTGTGTACTGATTTCAATAGGTACTGCAAAAACATTGACGTGTGACTCACTCCATTTAATAAAAAAAATATCTACTTACTACATTAAATACGCAATGAATTGGGTGGGTGGCTTGGAATCACGTCCTTTCCAGCCTTCCACACATCGCAGCCCTACTTATAGTGTGTTAAATATACATCAACATGCTCGAAATCACGTCCATTACGACAGCACTTATAATCAATTCCCGTCGCCCGGCAGCACAGTCCATTCCGACAACTGATTTATATGTATATAGATTTTATAATATAAATTTTGTTCACTCTGTATGCTTCTATATAATAAATCCGTAATTATATTTAGTCTGATGGTTAAATTTGGAGACTAACAAAAATATATTTTACGGATGTCGGGGTGGATTCTGGCCAAGTAAGAGTTAAACCCGTTACAGTGTCCAGAGCGTAGTTGCGCCAGGGCGACTCATGTCTCCCTTGGTAGTGTGCTTTCTTCTTTTGCAATGGTAGGATATTGCATATTAATATAGGGGTTCACCGGGCGCGTCCTGGCAAAAGTGTTTATCGATTCTGTGGGGATTTGGCTTAGAGCCTGCTTATGCTTGTCTGGATCATCGGCTGTGTTGGCAGGTGCGGGATCTCGTCATAGTGCTTATGGAGAGGACCCCATAACCCCCGTTGAGGCGGCGTTAGATCAAGCAGTTGTTTGTCAGGGTGTCCTGGTTTGTGACAATTTGGCAAAAACTGCCTGTTCAGCGTTTCGTTGTGCCCTTTAATATTGAGCTCTTTGGCCTCACTGTGTATGGAGGTGGTGTTTGGGGGCCTTAAGGAAACATCCGGTGGCAGTTCTGACTGCAGCATTTTGACAGGCCTGTAAACAGGCGACCACACTGGAGACGCGTGAGGATTTTGTTGCGACTTCGTACTTTAGATACAATTTCGGTGGTATGGGCCTTGAAGGTTAGAGTATTATCGAACATTACCCGTAAGATCTTTGGGTGACGCCACTCGATGTGAACGTCCAATATTTGCGACATATGTTCCTTCCACGTCGTTAACAGAATGGCCGTGGATTTTGTCGGTGGTAAAGCCAGGTTGCACGACGGCCAGGACCTGTAGCCATAATCGTGCAGTCGTCGGCATAGGAAATAATTGTAACTCCTTCTGGTGGGGAAGGGAGTTTTGATATGTAGAAATTAAACAGAAACGGGGATAGGACACCACCCCGTGGTACCCCCTGTTTAATTTTCCTAGGTTTTGTGATTTCGTTCCTTAAATTGAACCGACGCCTGCCGACCATTCAGATAATTTGCGGTTCATCTTTTTAGACAAGGGAGGTGTTAGCCTTCTATGTCATGGAATGGCGTGACTTAGTTGAGTGTGTCAAAAGCTTTTGACTGGTCATGTCCCAAGAGCGCCGTCCTATGATGAGATTTTTTCTAATTTAGCCCGTAATTAATCTAGGTATTTATTGCTTTGAGCGCGGTGGTGGTGCTGTGCATTTTGCGGAAGCCGTTTTAGTGCGTGGCTGGGCGAAGATTTTCTGTGAAATGAGGGAGCAAAACGGTTTCCAATGTCTTCGCTACTGGCGAAAGGAGTGATATTGGTCGATATGCCGCGCCTTCGTTAGCTGGTTTGCCAGGCTTTAATTTTAATTTAAATAATTTTTAATTTAGTAGTCGAATTATCATTGCCATTTTCCATTGTTCAGGAATGACAATGGATTTCAGAGACAGGTTGAAAACGTGCGTTAGGTAGTTTATTCCCTCAGCGCCAAGTCCTTTTAGCATTGGCATAGCTATTCCGTCTAGGGCCTATTGATTTGAAACTGAAGAAATGATCGCCGGAGATATCGCCATTGTTTCGAAATATTATCACCTTTCAGGAAGAACAGTTCACCCAAATTTTAGGAAGAAGTTTTTTCAATTGGAAGAAAATCTCCCCTCGTCAGGGTTTGGCAAGCACTATGCGTGTACTTCTGCTATGAAAACTTATCTGCCTTGTAGATGCCGTTCGAAGTCGGCATAAAACAAGTAGGTCCCGTTCCGCCAATTTGTAAGTAAAAAAACGCAAATTGAAAGAGATCGGCCAGAAACCTCTTCGGAGGTTATCGCGCCTTACATTTAGGCCCGTATTATGTATGTCACCGTGAATGTTTGCGTCGCATTCACTCACATTCACATTCACCCAGAATTCGTATTTTATAAATTCTTACGTATTCGCGTTTGTCCTCTTACGTAGTCACTACGTATTCACCACGTATTCACTGAGACTGTCAATCCCAATACTTAGCCAGTATAACCACTTATTACTTTTGTTATTTCGGTAAACTTTGCAGTGCAATTTTTTCGGAATAACATCGTTTTAACGAGCTGGCAATATTGCAGGTAAACACCTGACAATTGTAAATAAGAGACGGTGTAAATCAATAGATGTTAATATTGTTGTTAAGTGCAGTGTTTATTATTTCAATAATTGAAATTCCATTTTGTGAACATGTAAAAATAAAAAAGAAAACAAACATATGCCTGAGTGTACCATTAAGCCCCCCTTTTTCAAATGCCAAATAAATTGTTAATACAAAATAAATGGAACACTGTTTTTAATCATTCCCAAATCGGTTTTATGGCTATGTTCAAATCTTCTTCCCAGCTTCTTTTACATTTGTGGTGGTGCTTTCGAGTGATGTGTACCAATTGCTGGTAATTGTAATTTTTTTTTGGCAAATATTCCTCTACGGATGGAAAATGTGTTGCTGGCTGTAAAAACCGAGCCATTGTAACAGTAGCAACACAACAATTGTCAAAGATAATACAACATCCTTGCAATAACCGACTCGTTGAGGCTGGATTTTTGCCAATTAAACTAAAGGCACCTATTTTCCCAGCTAGACCCCAAGTTTGAAGGTAAAATTTTGATGCAAGGGGCCTTTATCGACCGGGGTGACGCGTTTCCATTCTTCTTTTGCTATGCCTTAATACACGGTTTTAATAATAGGGTTCATTGAGCTGCATCTAGCAGTTCGCTTAGATGCTCCATTTGGAAACCATTTAGCTGGAACTGCTGCTCTCTTTCTCTCTTTAGCGGCCTGCACTTACTCCAGTGAGAGTAGTGTAGGTCGGGAGTCTATATTGGCGACGGCTCACACACATCGGTCGGGGTTAATTGCTTTATACTTCGTCAGCAGCTTTGATTTTATCTTTTCACCAAGTGTGAGCGGCATGCTGGGGTTCTTTATTTTTCTAATAACGTAAGCCTTTCAGTAGCAACGACATTACCAGCCCGAAAAAGCTACGGAAGTCCAAGGAAACTTGCTGTTTCAACAGGGGTGGACCATAATTAAAGGGGTGTTAGAGGCGTTGGTTCCACAATACAATTGAAGAGATGTTTGGTGTCATGTGGGGTTACAAGCAGGACATATGTTTTGTATGTCGGGGTTGATTCTGAATAGGTAAGAGTTTAACCTGTTACAGTATCCAGATCGAGGTTGAGCTAGATTGACTCGCGTTTCCCTTGTGAGTGTGCGTTCCTCTTCTGCAAGTTTTGGGTATTGTTCTTCGAATACTGGATTCACCGGGCAATTCCTGGCACAAAGGTCCGACGCCTGTTTGTGGAGTTCACTGAGGACCTACTTGTGTTTTTTGGCTAGCCAATTGCTTTGTAAGTGGTAATGAGCGTTTCTTTATCTTTACCCCAAGTGACGCCGGCAAGAGATTTGAGGATTTTATTACGGCTATGGATTTTAGGAATCGAACGTCGCACCTAGGAATTTTAAGTGTAAGACAGACGGTAGCGTGACGCCATCGACGTGGATGTTCAATATGGTCGACATTTGGCGCATCCATGTAATAAAGTCGCCGATGATTTGGTCGGTGACAATGTCAGGGTTCGCGAAGCGAAAGAACTGGAGAGATCAGGAGATAGTTGTCTATTTTATTACCTATCTCATCGATGGGTGGCCCGGGACCTGTAGCCATTATCGTGCAGTGAGGGGCTTCGATATATAGAAGTTAAACAGAAGCGAGGATAGGAAACCACTCTGTGGTACCCCTTACCTAATTCCTCTGGGCGTAGATGTTGCGTACCTGAATTGTACCGATGCTTGTCGATTATTTGCGATACACCTTTGAGACTCGAAATAATTCACTACGTTTTTCGAGAATCAGCAGAATCACCGATTTATAAGAACATTTTAAAAAGAATAGCACGGAGGTATAATTATTATAGTTATTACAAAATCCACAATAAAATTATTTTTTTATTTTCCTATAACTCAGAACTAGTTTTTGGCATAAAGTAAGAAAATAAGTATCGTAACGAAAGACAGTGACAAAACTATAGTATAACTATTAATTATAATCAGTGACTCATTTTAATAGGTTTTTTTTTCTTGACTCGAAAAAGTCCGGTTAAAAACTATTCCTTGGTGAAGGTGTATGGGATTCCGGGGATACCCATAGCATTTTCATGATGAATCATGCATCCCTTTTCAAAAAAATCTACACAAAGAAATAAAATCCGGATATTTATTTTATAAGTCCGAAAATAAAAGGGTAATTCTCTGCTTTAGCTCACAACTGCTAAAACTCGTCCAAAAATATCGGGAGAGGTGTCAAAAGACGCGTTTTGATCCCAGGACCACGAATCCGAAAGCGGAAATTCCAAATTTTATTTCTGTCAAAAAATATTTCCAGAATACGCAAAATGGCCCGGAGCGCTCCGAAACGGGGGGTGGGATCCATAGTATTTTTGCACAGAACACTTTTCTGCATTGGCCGTCTTCGGCCGCGCTTATAAAAAATATCCTGGGTGGGTTCAACACCGGTTTGGAGACCAAATCTATATCCGCGCAAAACACTTTTACCCACAGTTTTTCTTGTGGGTACGCCAAAATCATCAAAATTACAACAACCACGGGAAAATTTTCAATTTTGTTTGCAAATATCTGCGAAAAGAAAGAAATTTCCAATTTCCGCTTTCGGGTTCGTGATCCTGGGTCCAAAGCGCGTCTTTTGACACCTGTTTAAAATAAGTAAAATATTCACAGTTGTCAAACAAAAACATAAAGATCACATCCTCTTCTTTGTTCATAGATAGGGGGCGATCCGAAAACGCGAAAATTCTCTCTTTTGACACCTCTTTAGCAGTTGTGAGCTAAAGTAGAGAATTACCAATAAAAGTTAAATCCAAACTTATATTTTTTATTAACAGAATAAAAGTACGACCCTATAACTAAAATACGGTTCATCCAAATTAAACGAATTTTTCACCAATTCATTCTCGTAAATATCTGGATTTGAAACCTGTAGGGACATTTTAAAATTTTTGCTTCTAGCACTAGAAACTTGTTATCGAAAAATCATAACCAACTGTTGTTGTTGTTGTAGCGATAAAGAAACTCCCCGAAGGTTTCAGGAAGTGTTATTGATGGTCCTTTACCGGATAAATATCCGGTATGTTCCGGTAACAAGCACCATTAAGGTACAAGCTCGACCATGTCGGGAACGATTTAATATGACCACATTGAACCTTCTAGGCCATACCAAATTTTTTTCTGAGGGACTTTTATTACAAAAGGAATAACTGTTCTGGTCCCTGGCTATAATTTGTATAGGTTTCGCTTATATTTTTTTTATTCCTGTAAAATTTTTTGACGAAATATACATTGAACGAAGCTCTAAATATAACCTTTATGTATATGGAAAATTTCAATCTTTTTTTCCCGAAATGCTAAGATTTTTACTCAAAAATTATTAAAAAAAACGACAATGAAAAAACCAAGTGAGTGAAGCAAACGCGACCCAGAAGCAAGTGAATATTTTGACAGTAAAAATGAGTGTTCGTGACACTTTGCGTCGCTATATAATACGAAAAAACGTAAGACAATCACCTACAGTCACCGATAGTCACTGAGAGTCACCGAAGTGAATGAATGCTCTTATATGATACGAATTTGGTTTCACTTGGGTGAAAGTGACTCTTCGCGTCGCTTTGCGTTATACATAATAACGCCGTTAATCATTTATAAATTAGCTATTCTAAATTGGCGTTTTAAAACAGCAGCTGGCTACGGCGCAATTAATTGAAGGTATTTGTGGTAGCAACGAGCATAAGTTATATTCATATATATTTACACAAATTTACATATACATATGCACTTGAGTGAATGATTCCATTTCATGGTTCTGCACTCCATAGCACAATTGTGCTCTCATTGCTAACACGAAAGGGCAGCACTTTCAATTTTTGGAACCAAGATGTACATACATCTTCATATGTAGATTAACAGTATAGCGAATTCTATTGTGTACTTACCAAAGTAAACTTATCCGGAAACATGTCATGCAAGCACGGAAGCACCGCTGGATAGACAGCGTACTGCAAAAAGTGTATTACCATGAGAACCAGAGAATAGCTGGATATAGTCATATTTTTGGCATTGTTTATATTGTGATGATGGGCCCAAAGTTTTGCAACTAACACCAGAGGACGTAATCGCCAATCAACTAAAAAAATATTAACATTTTATTCTATTTTCCTTAAATTTGCAGCACGCATTTCGCCGTCATTGTTTAATTTTAATGTGAGGTTAGAAAGGGAATGACGGCTATAGTTGCCACTCTACTAAATAAAATTTTATAGATAAACTAGGGCTACCACATGATTCAATTACTAGAGGTTTGTTCTTCAATAGCCGTTTTTGTGTTTTTTAACACGCGTATATCCGTTTACGCTAAAATTTTATATGGACTGCTAAGCGACAACCTCTGAAATTGCTGCGCATAAATTTTGTCCTACTAATTTTCAAAACGCATTATAACTCAGATATAACTGAAATATGTGTCTTTGTTTCACCCTCTACACTAATTCTATGTATTCTGTGTGTCCACAATTCATCGCAACTGATTCAGCTATATGTTATACCCTATGGCCATCAGAGCGTTGTGTCTTAAAATTTCGCCGTATGAGTTAAATGAAAAAACATCGGCGACATCTGCCTACAACATTTCACGTGTGCGAAAATTTCACGACATCTGCTTCTCAAGCCTCTCAATGATCCAGAGCATTCTCGTGAGAATTGAGCGTAAGCCGGAACTGTAAAACTCACTGAAAGACGGCAAGTGAGTTTTACAGCATTGTGAATGATAACTAAGTGTGATATCTTCTGCATAGACGTCAAAATTCCAAAGTGATTGGATCACCTGATTTGTAATTGACTATCGCTGTCTCAATCTGTATATCTTTCTATCACCCGCTGAAGATAGGCGCCGCCATATTGAACACCCTGTCAAAACGCTAAAAAGTAGCCATATTGAACATCCTGTCAGGCAGTTGACAGATAAGATATCACACTTAGTTATCATTCACAATGTTTTACAGCTCCGGCTCACGCTCAATTCTCACGGGCAATGCTCCGGATCATTGAGAGACTTGAGAAGCAGATGTCGTGAAATTTTCGCACACGTGAGATGTGATAGGCAGATGTCGCCGCTGTTTTTCATTTAACTCATACGGCGAAAGGCAAGCAGCGACATCTATTTTTGAAAAAGTAGGTACATTAAAGGCCGTGTTGCCAACCTAAAAAGAAGTAATTAAACAATATCTGGCCCACAAATTGAACCAGACTTTTATCTGGCTCAAATCGTTGTTGTTGCATTTACATGCAAAATTATTTATTTGGCTCAGGATTTTGCCACCGGATGAGAATTGAGCGTGAGCCGGAGCTGTAAAACTCACTGGATGACGGCAAGGATTCCGTTGAACGCATCTGAATGAAAAACTTCAACAGTACACCATCAGACCAATTCCAAATCATTGTTTACTATATAGTTTGGCAGCTTAAGTAGAGGTTATGTTGCGAATAGAGTGGAAGGCAGTGGACTAGGCAGTCGAATGTCATATAATGAAGGAATGGTGTTCGGAGATTTTTCAAAGTTAAAAAAAAATGATAAAAGCTTTAATATAAATAAAAATATTGTTTTAATAACAACAAAAATGCCATATATATTCTGTATACATAAATTTGTAAGTATTATCTCACTTGAAAATTTGAATTAAATAATCTAAAGTTTTGTTTTGAAACTGAGTCGAGAACTGTGCGTGTGAATGTGCGAATTTTCACCGATCAGCTGTTAGTTGCGCTACTTGGTAAAATTTACAATGTTCCAAATATTCTCGCGGATTTTTTTATTCCCGCGGAAAAATTCCTCCAATTCTGTTCTCCAAGGGAGAACAATAATTGGGGAATAGGAATTTCGAATTTCCGAAGTCAGCTGTTTTGTCAATTGAAATTTCGTTGCACATTTCTTATTTTGTTTAAAAAATTGAAAAGTTTAATTATTGTTGCAAATTTGTTGGAAATTAAGAAATAAAATATAAACATTGCACAGTATTTATTGCATTTCATGTGGTATTCACTGAAATGAGCAATGAATTGGTGCCACAGCAACATCAACAGCGGAACATAAGAAGAAGACGGCCGCATAACACAAATCTGCCGGAGTTGCCTGCTTTCATTCAGCAAAGCAATTTTCTGGCGGCCAAGTTGAGTTGAATTCGTCCTTCATCATATGCCAAAATCTATTTAAGCCTTATTAAAAAATCCTTGCGCAATTTCTGGATGGCTGCATCAAATTTGTATACCAAGAGCTCTACCGTTGCTTATGATATACTTTTCGACTTAAAATAAAGAATATTGTGGTTGTAGTTGTTGTTGTATTTACAGTGAGAATATTGTGGTAGAACATAAATACATCTTTTAGCACAAATTTGTACAAATAAGTGTTCTTTCTTAAAATAACCAATTTCCTTTAACTATTTTGATGCATTCCCTTTAATTTAACAAGTGAAAAAACTCCTATAAAATGGCAGAGAAATCTCCCTCTCCCTCACATTCATAATACCTACTTTTCTCCCATAACCAGTTTCCGCTTTTTCGAACATTGTTCAGAATAGGAGGAAAGGGAGAAGTGAAAAAACTCACAAGGAATTTTTATTTAGAATACGAGGAATGGGAGAAGGGAGAAAACTCGCACGGAATTTTCGTTTAGAATTGGGCTGCATAATATTACGCGCATACATTTTATGGTAATTCTTTATTTTAGCTTACAACTTCTAAAACTCGTCCAAAAATATCTGGAGAGGTGTCAAAACACGCGACCGCGAATCCGAAAGCGGAAAATAAAATTATCAGCCCAATTCTAAACGAAAATTCCGTGCGAGTTTTTTCCCTTCTCCGATTCCTCGTATTCTAAATAAAAATTCCTTGTGAGTTTTTTCACTTCTCCCTTTCCTCCTATTCTGAACAATGTTCGAAAAAGCGGAAACCGGTTATGGGAGAAAAGTAGGTATTCAGACCAATTCTAAATTTTCTCGCGGAATTTTGTTCTCGCGAATTTTTTTATTCCCGCGGAAAAATTCCTCCAATTCTTTTCTCCTAGGGAGAAGAATAATTGGGGAATAGGAATTTCGAATTTTCGAAGTCAGCTGTTTTGTCAATTGAAATTTCGTTGTGCATTTCTTATTTTGTTTAAAAAATTGAAAAGTTTAATTATTGTTGCCAATTTGTTTGAAATTAAGAAATAAGGTATAAACAATGCACATTATTGCATTTCACGTGGTATTCACTGAAATGAGTAATGAATTGGTGCCACAGCAACATCAACAGAGGAGCATAAGAAGAAGACCGGCGGGATAACACAAATCCGCCGGAGTTGCCTGCATTCATTCTGCAAAGCAATTTTCTGGCGGCCAAGTCGAGTTGAGTTCGCCTTTCGCCATATGCCAAATTGTGATTGTTGTTGTTGTTGTATTAACAGTGAGAATATTGTGGTAGAACGTAAATACATATTTTAGCACAAATTTGTACAAATAAGTGTTCTTTCTTAAAATAACCAATTTCCTTTAACTATTTTGATGCATTCCCTTTAATTTAACTAGTGAAAAAACTCCTATGAAATGGCAAAGAATTCTCCCTCTCCCTCACATTCATAATACCTACTTTACTCCCATAACCGGTTTCCGCTTTTTCGAACATTGTTCAGAATAGGAGGAAAGGGAGAAGTGAAAAAACTCACAAGGAATTTTTATTTAGAATACGAGGAATGGGAGAAGGGAAAAAACTCGCACGGAATTTTCGTTTAGAATTGGGCTGATTATGAATGTGAGAGGAGGGAGATTTATCTGCCATTTCATAGGAGCTTTTTCACTAACACACACATTAAAGGGAATGTATCAAAATAGTTAAAGGAAATTGATTATTTTAAGAGAGAACACTTATTTATACAAATTTGTGCTGAAATATGTATTTACATTCTACAATATTCTCACGCTTAATACAACAACAATAAAAACCACAATATTCTTAATTTTAAGTCGAAAAGTATATCATAAGCAACGGAAGAGCTCTTCGCATATTTGATGCAGCCATCCAGAAATTGCGCAAGGATTTTTTAAGAAGGCTTAAATAGATTTTGGCATATGGCGAAAGGCGAACTCAACTCGACTTGGCCGCCAGAAAATTGCTTTGCAGAATGAATGCAGGCAACTCCGGCGGATTTGTGTTATCCCGCCGTCTTCTTCTTATGCTCCTCTGTTGATGTTGCTGTGGCACCAATTCATTACTCATTTCAGTGAATACCACATGAAATGCAATAATGTGCATTGTTTATACCTTATTTCTTAATTTCAAAAAAATTCGCAACAATAATTAAACTTTTCAATTTTTTAAATAAAATAAGAAATGCGCAACGAAATTTCAATGGACAAAACAGCTGACTTCGAAAATTCGAAATTCCTTTTCCTCAATTTTTCTTCTCCCTAGGAGAAAAGAATTGGAGGAATTTTTCCACGGGAATAAAAAAATCCGCGAGAACAAAATTCCGCGATAATATTTAGAATTTGTCTGATTATGAATGTGAGGGAGAGGGAGATTTCTCTGCCATTTCATAGGAGTTTTTTCACTAGTTAAATTAAAGGGAATGTATCAAAATAGTTAAAGGAAAATGGTTATTTTAAGAAAGGACACTTATTTGTACAAATTTGTGCTAAAATATGTAATTACATTCTACCACAATATTCTCACTGTTAATACAACAATAACAACAACAATATTCTTTATTTTAAGTCGAAAAATATATCATAAGCAACGGAAGAGCTCTTCGCATATTTGATGCAGCCAACCAGAAATTGCGCAAGGATTTTTTTAATAAGGCTTAAATAGATTTAGGCATATGGCGAAAGGCGAACTCAACTCGACTTGGCCGCCAGAAAATTGCTTTGCAGAATGAATGCAGGCAAGTCCGGCGGATTTGTGTTATCCCACCGGTCTTCTTCTTATGCTCCTATGTTGATGTTGCTGTGGCACCAATTCATTACTAATTTCAGTGAATACCACATGAAATGCAATAATGTGCATTGTTTATACCTTATTTCTTAATTTCAAACAAATTGGCAACAATATTTAAACTTTACAATTTTTAAACAAAATAAGAAATGCGCAACGAAATTTCAATTGACAAAACAGCTGACTTCGAAAATTCGAAATTCCTATTCCCCAATTATTCTTCTCCCTAGGAGAAAAGAATTGGAGGAATTTTTCCGCGGGAATAAAAAAATCCGCGAGAACAAAATTCCGCGAGAATATTTAGAATTGGTCTGTATATTTATTTCCGGAGATTTTGCAAACAAAATTTTAAATTTTCATGTGGTTTTTGTAATTTTGATGATTTTGTTTTACCCACAAAAAATTGTGGGGAAGAGTTTTGCGCTTGCGAACAGGACCCACACAGGGTAATTTTGTATAAACGTGCCAATGCAGAAAGGCGTTCTGCGCAAATATACTATGGATCCTACCCCCGAGGACGAAGCGCTCCTGGGCCATTTTTCGGTTTTTTGGAAACATCTTATGACAGAAATAAAATTTTTAATTTCCGCTTTCGGATTCATGGTCCTGGGTGCAAAACGCGTCTTTTGACACCTCTCGGCGAAGTAAAGAATTACCCATTTTATTCATAACCAATTCTTTAAAATGTCACGACAGACGAATAAACACGTTGAGAAAATTTAGCGAAAAATATTTCTGTTTAGTAATTTCACGTTAAATTCGAACCGTTGATTGGATCATAACAACCCAACGGGTGCGTTCAGAAAGTTACCACTTAAAATTTGTGTTTCTTGAAAGCGCTCAATATCACTACTCAACGATTGAACAACACATGCGGTCGCTGAAAGCGCCCAATATCTTTTGCGCGCCATTATCATGGCTCAATTCATTTATTGCTTATGAATGTACGCAACAATGGAAGAGTGAAATTTACTTAAGCTGTAAACATAAAGAGCCCATTACTCATACTTAGCATAGACTTGATTGGACTTGAGAACTGTCACTTACAGTTCTGTTAAATGAACATTGCATGTTACTTGCCGTTTTTCAGTCAGCTTTACAGCTCCGGCTCACGCTCAATTCTCACGGGAATGCTCTGGATCATTGAGAGACTTGAGAAGCAGATGTCGTGAAATTTTCGCACACGTGAAATGTGATAGGCAGATGTCGCCGCTGTTTTTCATTTAACTCATACGGCGAAAGGCTAAGCAGTGACATCTATTTTTGAAAAAGTAGGTATATTAAAGGCCGCGTTGCCAACCTAAAAAGAAGTAATTAACAAATTATCTGGCTCACAAATTGAACCAGACTTCTATCTGGATTTATCTGGCTCAAATCGTTGTTGTTGCATTTACATGCAAATTTATTTATCTGGCTCAGGATTTTGCCACCGGATGATAGCTACTGATTACTCAAAACTTAGCAACGCTTAACTTGACCTAGAAGTCTGTTGAATTTTGATTTTCTATGTAAGTTCTAAGTGACGTTTACATTTTGAGATGCCATTTGTTTGTTTCCATTTCATTTTGACATTTTGTCATACATTGACATTTAATTTTATTTTATTTATTAATTTTTATCACTCATAATATTGTAGTACTCAAATTACTTTGTTTAACAACCACCGTTTTGTAGCGAATATTCACAATAAATGACAGCTGATTATGATACCAGATTGTATGCCCTAAGTGGATTATAATACGTGGCTAAGTTGCCAAGTTTACGCCAAGTCAAGTCAAGTCTATGCTAAGTATCAGTAATGGGCCCTTAAGACACATAAATAGCTGATTAAAACGAGCCGTTCTCGATATAACCTCAATTTCGGATACTAAGCATAGTATTAAATATTAATAAGCACTTACGAATTCTTTTGATTTTACGAAACTCATCATAGAACTATTGAATTCACGTGCATGGCACAATTTCTAAGTAATGCTTGGTATGAGTAATTGAGGCCTACGACACCAAAATTTATATACAAATTGATATGCTACTTACGTTGCGAATAACAATAGAGCAAATGCGTGTTTTAATGCCGACACAATTGTTGAAATTCAAGTCCACTTCTAGTTGATGAAGACGATCTCTGAATCGTAATATAGGCACCTTTGCCTCAATGAGATTGAAATTTTCGAATTCGGCTAGATGTTGTTCGAAAAGTGATGCAACACAATAAAATAGATTCGTCAGCACTTTTATGAAAAATTATGTGTAAATTGTGATTTTTATTTGATTTGAACTATTGAAGTATGCACACGTGAACAGAGATACCGAAACACCACACCCAAAACCAACTGTCACAGCCGAAAGAATTTTAAATACTAAACCAAACATAATATTTGAAATGATATTTATCAATGTGCATCTACAAGTCAGTTTATCTACCTGAATATTACACCCTAAAATTGCTTTATAGGTACAAACGTGTTTGCCGGCTAACCCTCAGGTAGTAAATAATATCAATATCAGAACGTAAGGAATGCTTCAGTATTATATGCGTGTCCTTTTGTATGTACACTCGTCGTAAATGGAACGCCATTAATTAAAATTTGGCGCGAAGAACGTATCTATTATCTGCCGCGCTGCCACATTTATTTACTAATGGTCGAACCACAATAAAGATTTTGCTTTTTAAATATAAAGGAACCTCAGACTTGGCAATTGAAGGTTATTTCGCCTTGCACATTCACATACAAAATCTCACGAAGCACTGTTATAAACATTCTCACTATACATATTGCTAACTTATTTTGTGTTCTATTCATTTGTTAAATTGCAGTTTTTAACTGTGAAAAATTGTAGAAAAGTACCAACAAGTGGGAAAAATATTTCAGTTGCAAAGTGTGGAAGCACCCTTAGCCAAATCAAATGTCAAATTCTTCTTATGGTTTGCTTGCAACAAAAGTTGGAAGATGGCTATCTTTTTCATAGCAGATGGCGCCAGTGTCGCTCGATCTGCCGTTTTCCATAAAAGTACGTGCAATCTACTCATAATGCATAGATTGTGTTATAGCTCCGTCACATATGCCCGTGACACATGAGACGACATTTTTCATATAGATGCGTTCAACACAAAGGCTTATGTATTCCAATAACATCGCCACATCAACCAAGATGTTGCGTTGTAAATATGAAGGAACTTCAGACTTGGCAGTTGACAATTTATTACGCCTTGCCCATTCACATACAAAATTTCGCGATGCACTGTTGTCGACATTCTCCCTATACAACAAAATACTTGCTTACATATTTTGTGTCGTATTCGATGTTATATTGCAGTTTTCAATTGCGAAAAATGTTAGAAATTTTACCAACCAGTGGGAAAATAATTTTACTTGCAAAGTGTGCCAACACCCTTATCCAAGCAAATGTCACATTCTTCTTCTTATGATTTGCTTGGAACAAAATTGGGGAGTTGGCTACTTTTCTATATGCAGATGGCGCCAGTCTCACTCATTATACCGTTCTCCATAAAATACGTGCAATCTACCCATAATGCATACCATGTGTTAAACTCATTCTTATGAAACTGCTTATGTGTCGGGACCTATAGTCAGCTTTCATATAGATGCTTTAACTCAATCCTTCTTTAGGTTTACCATTTGCGTTATACACTCCAAAGTCAAAGAGAGTTTTGGGGTCAAAAAAAGCCCGCTTGGGGGGGGAATAGAGGAGGAATGAGGAGTAGCGAGTAAGAGGGTAAAAGAGAGAAGGAGGGGGTACTACGGCCTAAAGGTATTGTTCGATCGGGGAGGAAAGGGGGAAGGAAGTGTAGAGAAGAAGATGTAAAAAGGGGGAGGGCCTGCCAAAAAGTCAGTATGATTAGTAGGGAGAAATGAGCAAGAGAGAAAGAAAGAGAGAAGGGAGAGCTGGTGAGAGCGAGGAGAGAGAGGGGGGAGAGGAGTTGAACGTAAGAAAATCACCGGTTTATAGTATCTATTCTGGCCTTCCTCTATATTGGGTCGTGAGCTTGACCGCCCCGTTAAACTTATTCAGTTTCCAATTATCTTTCTGGTGAGACTGAGAGAGAGGAGGAGAAGGGAGAGGATAGGTATAGGGCCGAGTGCGCGGCGGGGTCGCAGAGAAAGGAGAGGTGAGAAGGCGAGAAAGGGTGAATCTTTATCTGTACCCACAATTCTATTAAATTTAAAAATATCTAATCATAATTTATAACCACTTTCCCCTATCTTTTTATCTCTATCTTCTTTCTTTACTCTCTCCCTTTTTCTCTTGTTTGCCCCTTTTTTCCCCTCTTTTACCACCTCCTTGGGTTTCTAGAATAGAACCATGATGGTATGTTTTATTATTTTCACATACTGCCATGAACACTATTACGGTACACATCAAAACAAACAATCAAGCAAAATTTCACAAATTAATCTAGCTTGGTATGTAATTTTTCGGTTTCTGAAGAACCAAGTTTCCGAACTAATACTGGTTTTCTCCTTACTGTGTGCTTATTAAAAACTTGATCTGTAGCACGTAATTGGTATTTTAAAGGAGATCGCGTTGCGCAGGTCCTTTAATAACAAGGAGCTACGAACTAAATTATATATATAAATGAGAACAGTTTTCCCTCTCATTTCATTGTATAGAAGAAAA
The DNA here is from genome assembly GCA_029619165.1 of Eurosta solidaginis. Taxonomy (NCBI): domain Eukaryota; kingdom Metazoa; phylum Arthropoda; class Insecta; order Diptera; family Tephritidae; genus Eurosta; species Eurosta solidaginis. The sequence continues at coordinate 7,690 of JARSSU010037240.1, read as the reverse complement.
AACGCTATAGTCGTCATTATTAATCATTAGGTCTGGAAGCCTTGCGACCTTTTGTGCAGATCTATTGTGCAAAACAGTCGTCATTTAAAAAAGAATTCTCAAAACTAAGGCAAGAAGTCGATTAGCGTTTTTGGTAAACTTCCTGTCGTTAAAGTCAAATTGAATGAGCTACAAAACAAGCGTGCTTGATGTTCCTTTTAAAATTCATAATAAACTAAAGACCCGGCAGACGTGTCCTGCCCTAATTCGCCTATCTGCATACATTTTAATAAGCTTTTTTCATCTGACTCTGCCTCATCTCGTCACTTTTTCCTAATCCTTATATTCACTCCTCCCTCCGTCTGTTTCGCTTCATCTATCTCCATCTTCGTCTCCATATCTCTCTTTCTCAATCTCCTTCTCGCTTTTCTCTTCTCTCAATTTCTTCTCCATCTTCTGCACCCCTATTGCGTGTCTCCATAGGGTGGTATGTATTTTTATTCCATCCAGTCCCACTCGAGTCTCAGTCCCAGTCTCACTGCGAGTCTCAGTCCCCAGTCCTAGTCCTAATCCCAGCCCAGTTCGTCTCTGGATAATATAGTACTCTGTACTAAAGCACTAATCACAGCTATCATTTGATATCCATATTGTAATAACACTATCTAGGCATTCACTGGCCAAACGTTTTCGCATATATCCGAGACCCTAATCACCCAGGGTAAGAAAATTACCCTCTACACAACTAAAGAATTCCTGAATTAAAAAAAATGTCATAGGACCTCTAAATCGCGGACTCAATCATAATACTAGGGTGTTTAACTAAACACCAAGCAATTACACGGAAGTATATCCCGCACCAGCTGAAAATATGAGTGCCACTGCGTATACGTAGCATTTTATTATTACATATAAACAATAAAGAAATTTGCAATAAATAATATGCGACTATAAACTGAGATATAACCTATCCTATCTCTCAAGTTAGATCAACTACACACGGTGTGCAAAATAAATTCAAAATCGGTTCAGTAGTTTAGGAGTCCATCGCGCACCGAAAATGTTGTGACACTGTTTTTTTATATATAGATAGTGGAAAATTTTGGGAGAAATTGAAATCTTGCTAACCTCTTCTATTTTATAACCTTTTTATTATTCTAAACTTTTTTGTATTGTTAAATGATTTGAAGCACAACCTTTTTAGAGCTTATTGATAAAAGTGAGGGACATTCCGCCCAACAATAAATAAATAAGGGTGCACCAAAGAAATGTAAAAATTCGCCCTTGTTACCATTTCAAACTTCTTGCGCAACCACTAACTCTTTTTTGATTGGTCTAAAATTTTGCACATATAAATTTTATAGTTTTTTAAATATTTCTGGGGATGTGAGAGCATCGGAATATTTTGCAAAATAAGGGACACTCCTAATATACATACTTACCTTATACATTTGTATACTTTTTTATGCATGCCAGAATAAAGCTTTGACGCTCGCTTTTCACTCACACTCAAAAATCTATACTCATCACATGTAATAACATATGTCATCTTTACTCATTTCCTTCCTTTGCTTCCTTTTAATTTTGTTATAACCTTCTTCTCATTCTTGCTAGCAGGTGTTTTATTTGATTGCTTATATCTCCTTTAATCTTTCGTTTTTTTTCGAATTTTTCTATTTGATCTTTTAATAATTTGCATTTCGTTTTATGTTGATTTGTTGTTGTTTTTGTATCCTTGTGCTCATTTTTGTTAAACGCCAACAATAATTAGACTTAACAAGAACGAGTTTGAGTAAAAACAAATGTCTAAAGCAACTCTTAACATAATTACAGCAATTACAAAACGAGACATTTTACTCTCATCTAAGCACCGTTTACCTCCGCACCAGAATTGAGCTGCAGCACAAAGTAATATATATGTATGTGGGTCTGTTAGTATGTTGATTTGTATATATTTACTTGCGTACGTATCTTAGCACTTCAAATATGTAATTTGCAAACATTTAAAAAGGAAACAAAATGTTTGCAATACATACAGAAAATTCTCAGTTAGACGCGGATGCTGATATTTTGCTCTGCCCATATAATACATTTGCATCTAAGTAAATATTTACCTACATTAATATATGCATGTATATTTTTCACTTTTCGTTTTTGTGTATGCTCATGAAAATATCTTAATTAAATTAACATAACGTCTTAAATTTAATAAGAGCAAATAATAGATTTATGCTAAGCTCTTTAAATGAAAGTTCACTAGATCGAGCATTCCATAGAAAATGTTAAATTTTCGCATTTATAAAGGCCTTTTTTAAATTTCACAACGCCAATATATTTCACATACTTCCTTTCAACGTTCTGAGTTTTCATTGAGAAGCTTTTGCCCCGCTTAGAAAAATATTCCTCTAATTGAAAAAACTTATTTCTAAATTTTGATGTTGCCTTGCCGGGGCGTGAACCAGGATCTTCGGTGTGGTAGCAGAGCACGCTACCATCACACCACAGCGGCCGAAAATCGACACTTACCATCTTTTCCTCGGCTTCAAAGCAGCCTTTAAAAGCGCGAAAAAGAAGCTATGTCTGAATTTAAGTTCCTTGCAATATAACGAGGCTCTACTAAATGTCGTTAAGTATTGAGTAACACCACCAGCTGGGATTCAAGGTGTTGATAAGCGCAATATTAAGCCTTATAGCTTCAAAGCTTCCGTAATCCAATTGTCAACCTAAACCCTACGCGTGGGGAATCCTATTAGAAAACACTGTTATCGCCAACGTTTTTACCACAGTCTTTTTGATATTTTGGGGAGTGTTTGGTCGAAAAATTTACCCTTTCGCCATTTCTTTCGCAGGCTCGAAATTTATTTTTTTGGGTATGCTTAGTGGAACTTTTTTTCCTGAGCCCAAATCCTATCGAAAAATCGATGGTGCGATATCGGTTAATAAATCGACCCAGTCTAACAAGCCAACCTAATAAAACCGCACTGCGTTTTTTTAGCGCACGCAAACAACCGGCGTTTTTTGCCCTAACCCAAATAAGCATGCGTTGCGACAATATAAAAGCATGTGTGCAAACGTCAAATCTAAATGTCACGCAGAAATCGAGTTAGGTTTTCACGCAGCAACTTCAATTTGTGTTTCTCTTACAAATTGTATGTGCATGAGAAATTTTTGGCAAATAATGACTTGAATGTGTATATTAGGTTGGCTTGTAATAAACACATTAGCAGCGAGGCTCTGGCGATCCCAAGTTCCCCGTAAGCTAGGGGGTGGGCGTTATGGCCTAGAAGGTTCACTGTGGTCATATTAATCGTTCCCGAGATGGTCGGGCTAGTACCTTAGTTGTGCTTTGTTACCGGAACGTACCGGATAAACATATATCCTTCGGGGAGCGTCTTTATCAGTAATACAACAACAACAACCAGCTGCGTTAGTATTGGGTAGAACCTCTACGAGCCATTCGAAATCAAAGAAGACTTCAGGCAATAGTCGCCTTGTGTCGCCTTTCATGCGATTTCTTTAACATAATGCTGGAGCAGATGACTCTAGCAGCAGAACTAAACCATGATGGTACAATCTAATAAGCTTTCTCTTTAGGGCACAAGCTTTATTTGATTATCATTATAAGCCTCTTCACATACTATTTGTATGCATCTATGTATGTCCACGAGAATGCTCAGTGTATGTTAAGCTTTGTTTGAAAAGCAATTAAGTTGTAAATTTAAACAATAATGAGAAGCACACAGCTTAGATGTACACACACATAAGAACCTACTACAAGCGCATGCATTTAAAATATCTCATTTATGTATGTATTTAACACTCACTTGAAAGCGTAAGATTCTAAGCATATTTAATGGAATCTACGAAAAATGCCTATGAAGTGACAGAAGAAGCACTCAAAATGAATGCGCAAGTATGTGAGTGGGTAGAGGGAAGGCTACACGTAAAGTGAGGGTGTGAAATATAGAAAGGAAATACCATAGAAAGAACGAAAGGGGGAGAGATTCATTTATCTATGTAAATAGAAAAAATTCAAATTATGCCTAAATAACTATTGCTGCCACCACTATCGCTAGGTATTTATAAATGCGCAGAAGGGCGGAAGTGTTGTTCACAAAAATATGTTGCATACTTATAGGTGCTTTAAATTTTTGTTATTAATGCATGAGCAGCAGGTGGAAGTGGTGTGCATAAAATTGTATGTTCGACTTGTTAAAAAGTCGTCAAGTATGTTTTTGATGGGTTATTTATTATATAACATATTCTTTTTTAATTTGCTTACATTAAAAGCACTTACAAAGTTTCCTAAATGTGCTTAATTTAAGTGGTGAACTAAATAAAAATTTAAAGTAGTTCTTATAAAGTTCCTTGAATAGTTATATGATCAAAAAGCGGCCAGAGTATTGTGATGGTACGGGGATTTTCCTTTGACACCGAAGGTCCTAGGTTCAAGCCGCAGAAAAAACAACATCAAAATACTTTAGATACTTTTTTTTCTGCGAGTGTATTCTGCTTCTCAGCGAAAATTCATTTCACATTGTAGATGCCGTTCGAAGTAGCTATAAACGTGTAGGCTCCGTCCTTCAATTTTTTAGGAAAAATTAAGAAATAGCTAGACAAAAATTGCGGGAGAAGCACGCCGCAAATCACTTAAGAGGTATGTATATGTTTATTGCGGCAAGAAACAAGGGTATTATAACTTTGATTTGTACAACGGTTGCAGTCGTGGCCTAACAGGTGAACGAGTTAGGGTACAGAATTCCCTATACAACGTTATCAGCATCGAAGAATATTTTTGATTGAAATCATGTCATCCGTTAACCAACACTATAAATTGAGCAAAAATTGAAATGTCATAACGGATGTACGCAATCAGTTTGGAAGACTGATTCCTGCTGGGCAGTTAACCTAGTTTTCGCCATAGATTAATGATTCGAGATCACTATCTTCCCACGGTGCTTCATCACTGCCTTCGAGATAAGAGGGCAAGAGTGTTTCTCGATAATTCTATATACACAGTAACCAACATCGTATGCGATGAAAGTTCACCCCAGGGTTTAAACCTTTCTCTTTTCGTCTAATTTTTTTGGTAAATTGGCCTTATTTTATTGGTCTTAGCTGAAGCTCTTCAACGCTCGACATCTTTCTGCTCGAATTTTTCTTTTTTTGAAAGTACGCCTCGCTTTCTTTTCTTCAAACATCGGCAGCATTCACACAGTCCGCTCCTTGTATTCCATTCCCAACGCCCATGTGGAAGAGCGTCCGTATTTTCTTACTGTCCTCAGATGCTCAATTCTAATATTTTTCTCTACGGGTCGGCTCGAGGAATATTTATTTTTCTCCTCTTTAATAATATTTATTTTGGTCTCTGTTTATAATATAATTTATAATTACACGAGCTAGCTTATACAAAAGAAATCGCTCGAGCTTACTAACGTAGAAGTAGAGTTTGCACTAACCGATCAAGAGGGAAAGGGGTGGCCCACTGCATTCTAAGGCGCCACATTTAAGGCACAATAGAGGTGTGACAGTTGGCGCAAGGGTGCGCAAATGGCGAACGAGGCGATACATGTTGTACAGACCGATGGTTCCAAAGTAGTGGAAGAGTAGGGTCTGCGGTATACTGCGCTGCATCAGGAATAGACAGATTCTACAGGCTGCCGGATTACTAGGTAGCGTTTTCCAAGCGGAAATATTAGCCGTAACCAAAGCAGTAGAAAACCCTGGAAGAGAATAGCTTAAGCTCTACACCGTGTTAACTTTTATATTGACAGTCAAGCAGCAATTAAGGCAATAATCTCGCATTGTACAATCTAAATGCATGTAGAGTATAAGCAGTCCCTGGAGAGAATCGAGACAGGAAGAGCATACATCTATATTGGGTCCAGGGCATATGGGAATAGATGGAATGAAAAAAGCGGACGAACTAGCTAAAAAGGGCGCATCCCTTCACTTGCTCCGTAGACGTCCCAATTAGATTGGGCGAGATTAGCGAAGGCGAGAATGCACATGATCATGAAGCGGGAAAGGCATGGGTTCAAGCGCGGGCTGTAAGTGTCGAAGATTATTGTAGGTCTTACAAACTTAGACTAACACAGTTGCTTCTAGCATTAAAAAGAGAGGACTGTAGACTCATGACGGGTATTCTGACTGGACACTGCCATCTGGCGTCACATGCCTTTAAATTAGGCTTGGTCAGTGTAGCAGATGTAGAAGTGCGGGTTGGAGGAGGAAAACGATCAGAACACGTTCTGTGCTCGTGCCCTGCACTTGCCAGGCTAAGACTCCAGCTATTAGGAGTGATACAGCTGTCAGATCTAGAAGCAACAGTGCTTAAGTCCTAGGAAGCTTCTAGTATTTTGCACAGAGGACGGAGTTATTTTATACATAGGTCCTGGTTTTTGATATGGGTTTTTCAGTTTGGTCGTTACAACAAACTTCTGGTAACACGACGGACCCATCAGTTTATGTGAGAGTCGCATGGACTGCGGCCAGTTCAACCTAACCTAAGGTCTTTGGCGATCTACGACTGATATGAGGGATTCAGAGTCAGGCAGTATGTTCTCTGCCTTCATTAGGTTTTGAAATTGTTTCAGATGGCGAACACTCACAAAACTGCTGTGATATTACATAATGGAGCTCTTTTTATGGTGCAAAACATAAACCTGAGCTGTCTGTATCCAAAAGGCTCACCAAAACCAAATTTGGAACCTCTAAATCGTGGTCTCACGTCAACAGTCACTATTGGACATCCACATCAATGACCCTACGCTACCAGACATTGAGCCACCCAAAGTATTGGATGTTGTTCGGAATGTAGCCCCGGCTACAACAGCTATAAGCATATGCTGCCTCTTGAGGCAAATAAAGGAACTTCTTGTTCTTTTCCTGCACATAACCGAGTACTTACATAAGGAATGCAGTCCTTCGGAGAGATAGGTGTCACTGTTGGTCTTAACTTCGTTATAGATATTCTCAACAGTGCGAAACTCTTAGTCTACAGCAAGAACAACAATACAAGTTTATGATACATGACAGTCGAGCCTGCGCTACATAACAAACGGTTGCGAAGTAAATGCAGTCAGATCATCGATTAAAAAAATTTGGATCTTCTCTTTTTGTTACTTTGCAGTGCATGGGTATACCTAAACAAACATACGAGAGTACCCGCCCGGCAAATCTATTTTGCCGAAAACACTGATCTCCCACACATTTAAAAACTGCGAAAACTGAGGCCGCGCATTCTTCCCTTTTGTCATCGCATCTCTCTTCTACTGACCTATCTACCATTTTATCTCTATTTTATGTCTATGCTATTCCATTTGTCCTCCCTTGTCACAGTCGCCGAACCTATTCCCTCCCGCTTCCATTATTGTTCCTACTCCCATTTTCATTTCCCACTCCCGATTCCTCCTTTTTTACCTCCTAATAACTGTCTCGCCCAAAACCTTCATACATGAAATCTATATGACCGAGGGGCCGATTTCATATGAAGCTAGGATAGGTAAACCTTTAGGATAAGGTATAGATAGATAAATCAGACGTTTCCCTGCTCGATGTAAAACTTTCCTCCCTGCGATTTCGCCCTTCTTCCAATAAATGGAGGCATTTGTCATATTGTAACTTCTGGAAAGCAGAATGTTTATTCCCTGCCTATTCTTCATATCTCTCGCTTTTACTTTATCGATTTTTCTCTCTTCTACTCCCACTTTCT
>JARSSU010037239.1:0-59109 GCA_029619165.1 Eurosta solidaginis | reverse complement strand
CAAAAAAAAATAAATCAGTTACATTTTTTGTTTCTGATAATTGAAAAAATAAACTGCTATGAATGTTGTAGCTGAAACAATGTAACCAATCTCAAAAATGTTTTCGAAAAAATTCGAAAATGCGGAAAAATTTCGAACTTATAATTTAGATTTTCTGAATTTATTTTTGAATGTGAGTTTTTATAGCTCAATCAATGATAGTCTAAACAAATGCAAATTAAAATCCATCAAGCAGAAAAGCTATGGATAGAAGAGCGGATTGCACGTCTATGTCCTGTCGCACGTTTTTTTTAAACGGTTTTTAGCTTGACTTGACAGGCAGGCAGCACGGCCGTTGTGAACGAATTTTGTAATTGAAATTTAAGTAACCTCCCGATAAGCTACAGCTTGAAACTTGGAATATAGTTCAGAACCCGATGTCAATGCAATAATAAGAAAGAAAAAATAGCCCTAGGTGGCGCAAGGATCGGAGATATTCGCAAAAATCGTATTTGTGGTCCGATTTGGCTCATGTTTCGAACACATAATACATACAGAAATAGAAATCGACCTAATGAAAAAAAATCGCCGCTAGGTGGCGCAAGGATCGAGATATTCACAAAATCGTATTTGTGGTCCGATTTGGTCGATATTTGGAACACATAATACATACATGAATAGGAAAGTGACCTATGATGCCCGATTTGGCTCATATTTGGAACAAATATTGCATACAGTCGCGGTAGAAGTGACATCAAAATATTTTGGAGTTGGAAGGAGGGACAAGCATACGTGGCGCAGAGTCGAGTAAAGTCTTTGGAGGATTATGTATTGAGGACTTAGGTTGTAACAAATTGTCAGGAAAGAGTCCCTTTGTAATAATGAGTCACTAAATGAACTAAATAGAATGAGAAATAGAGGCAATTAAATAAGACTAAAAACTTGAAAATAAATAATTAAAAAAAATTTAAGTTAAACGGTTTTATTGAAAATAATATTTACATGAAGTAATGATAATACTAAAAGCTAGCAAATAATTAGGTAGGTCCTAGGTACTAGTCATCACACTCCTCATCAATCTAGGGCGCTGATCAGACAATTAAATAAAAGCGTTGGACGCGTCATATTTCTATTGATAGTCATAAGTAAACCAACTGAAACCTTAATCAGGTTATGCTACGCCTCACATTTTTAGAAATTTCACGCGCCCAACGCTTTTATTTAATTTGTCTGATCAACGCCCTAGATTGATAAGGAGTGTGATGACTAGTACCTAGGACCTACCTAATTATTTTCTAGCTTTTCGTATTATTATTACTTCATGAAAGTATTGTTTTCAATAAAACCGTTTATCTTAAAATTTTTTTATACCTTTCATGAACATGAAATGGTATATTAACTTTGGTCCGATGTTTGTAACGTTGAGAATATAGAGAAGAGAGACTCACCATTAAGTATACCGAATTGATCAGGGCGACGAACTGAGTTGATATAGCCATGTCCGTCTGTCCGTCCGCCTGTCGTGTTTGAACGCAAACTAGTCCCTCAAATTTTGAGATATCTCAATGAATTTGGCACAAGGATGTATTTTTGTATTATATTAGACATTTGTCGGATCCGGTAGGATCGGACCACTATAACATATATCTCACATACAACCGATCGTTCAGATAGATGATTTTGGCCATTCCTGCCGCAATTTAGAAAGTATAAACGTGAACTCGGTGATATATATTCTAATATATCATAGAAGAATCCTGAAAAAATCACTCGATCGGAGCTATATATAGTATATATCATACAAACGATCGTTCAGATAGAAAGAGTTTTTAGGCAATTTCTCCCTTAATTTAGAAAGTATAAAAACGTGAAACTCGGTGATATATATTCTAATATACCATAGAAGATTTCTTTGAAAAATCACTCGATCGGAGCTATATATAATATATATCCCATACAACCGATCGTTCGATAAGGGTTTTTTGCCATTTTATTTTATATTTATCTTAAAAATCGTTTAGGTATGTACATCTGTTCACTAGATATTTCTTATCTTATACATCCGATTATTGGAGATTACGAACGGGATAAGATTATGTTCAGCCCCATTCATGAAAGGTATGAAGTCTTCGGCATCAGCCGAAGACAGTCCCGTCCTTACTTGTTTTTAATTATTTTGTTCATAACTAATTTAACTGCAAAATTTTAATTTGTTTTTTAGATACTGATGCCTTTGGAATCTCATTTTTATAATAGATTCTATGAAATACAAAACTTTGTTTGCGTTTTTCCAGATCTCGAGACATCCACTAAGCTAGGTCCTTGAAAATTTCTAGTATGCTCAAGACGGATTTATTATATAACACTAAGTTCTGATGGCTATATTGGTGGTTTTCCTGTTGGTGGAATTCATTATGTACACTAAAGAGTCTCTATGTGAGGTCACCTCATTGTAAATACGTAGACGTCTGCTCATATCTAAGCTGATTAATTAAAGGTGTGATTATTTAAACTAAATTTCTCATATTTTTTCGTTTATTTGTAGTCGTACTGCATTTATCGCAATTTCAGTGCACATTAATTTTTGATTCATGAGTCGACTGTTTCATACATGTCAATGTTCAACATTATAAATAAAATAAAAAATATATAGCTTATATGGCATTTATCATTCGATATAACCACACTCTATTGATCGACTTCGTGTGATACAGTGTGAGAAAGTCTGCTTGTATTGAGGCCATCTTGATAGCGTCGTGCCTGCAATATTATCTTTTACGATCTACCATGATGTTGTGTTTTCCTTGTTTTTGGAAGCCTGCGCACACATTATTACTACGATACGGTCTATGAATTCACTTTGCAGTTCAAACAATTTGGAGAGAATGCTTACTGTTTTGTAATTGATGATGAGATAAATCTCGTCTTCACAATTTTGTCTGAAACACATACTCTATCAATTATGTTGTCACTTCGAAAAGTTAGCTATTTGTATACTAGTGTGTATATGTCATAGCAACAGCATGTTGTCCATAAAAGTGAACCATATTCCACTCCAGATTATTTTATTTTATTAGTTTACTTTGTGCCTGATGTGGAAACAAACTTGTAAGTGTGTATTTGTGTAGTGTTCCTTGCTGCAGGGGTTGGTGACTTCATGTTAATGATGTAACGACTGTTCGATGACTCAGTATAAAACAAAGTAGGAAGGTTAAGTCGGGTGTGGTAACCGAACATGTTTACCGATACTCAGTTGTAGAGCTATGAGTGACCACTAAGGGAAAATAACCATGTAGGAAATGCAACGTGAGGGAAACCCTGGAATGTGTTATATGACATGTGTGATCGAAATGGTAAAGGCACTTCTTGTAACTGTTTATTTGTGTATTTTAATGATGGTGATTGTGTGTGTGGACTCCGCTCATTTAGTAGGGATAGAGCTACGATAATAGGCTGGTATCAGGTTGGGTTGGCTCTAGAATGCGTTGTGTTCACGATAGGTACAAGGTAGTATCATAATGATAAGGTGTTGTATTATGAGTATTTTATTACTAGGATGCTTAAGTAATCCGTAGTTCCATAGTTGGACGCACTGTTGTTCGAGATATTGCCACAAAGGTGGACCAGGGGTTGACCCTAGAATTGTTTGTACAATATGGCATCAAAAGAATGTGTTAATGAGTTATGTTTACAAAGGGGAGCTGGGCCGTAGTTCTATGGTGGATGCCGAGTTTCGAGAATATCGCTGCATATTAAGTGTGGACTCAGGTTGGTGACTGTAGAATAGTGTTTGTACGATATGGTGTATCAAATTAAAGGTATTAATGAGGTTTTTAAAAGGATTGTGGTGGGTTGTATAGTGTGGTCGCCTTTTCTGAGTATATTACGCGTGTTTCTTTCTGCTACTTTTGAATTGTCGAGGGTACCGAGGGGTGACTCGTAGAATGCGTTTGTACGTATGAGGGTATCAATGAAAGGTGTTAATGAGTACTTCTGAAAGGCGAGTAATCATTAGTTCCATAGGTGGACCGCCGTTTCGCGAGATATCGCCATAAAGTGGACTCAGCGATGACCCTAGAATTGGTTTGTACAATATGGGATCAAACGAAAGGTGTTAATGAGTATTTTAAAGGGAGTAATCCTTAGTTCCATAGGGTGGACGCCGTTTCGAGATATCGCCATAAAGTGGTCGTCCAGAGGTGACTCTAGCATTTGTTCTTGCGATCATGGTATGCAAACGAAAGGAGTATATGAGTGATCTTTTAAAAGGGAGTGGGCCTTAGTTATATCGGTGGACGCCTTTTCGAGGTTATGCGCATAAAGGTGGACCAGCCTCTAGACATTTGTTGGTCCACTGTACAGATATGGGTATCAAATGAAGGCGTTAATGAGTATTTAAAAGGGCGTGGGGCTTAGTTCTATAGGTGACGCCTTTTCGTTTTTCTTTTTAGATATCTACCTATATAAGGTTGCCATGGGTGTGTACTATCATTACTGATGAGAGTTTGTACGATATGGTTTTGCATCATAATTAAAGTGTATATAGTGTACGAGTTGTTAAATAGGTTGATTTTGTTTTTATTATTAGTATTTTAGTGCGGTTTTTGGTATGTTTTATATGTGAAGGCGTTTTCCAGATCTCGTACCAAATATGTGGACCCATGTTGTGTGTTATTCCCTAGAATTCATACATTACTGTTGGAGTACCGATCCTACTATCTTTATATGATGTATATTTGATCTCTGCCAATTGTATTTTAATGGGTTTTTTATTTCGCCCTGCAGAACTTTTTCATTTCTTTCTACTTAATATGGTGAGGTGTTACGAACCATTTATAAATGTTTTTTGTCTAAAGTTAGTAACATATTTCGCGCCCTCGTCAATAAAACAATCAATTACGTTACCATGTTTCATCCCTTTTTTCGTTTTTCGTGTGGGTATAGAATTATGGCATTTTTTTATCATTTTTCCCGTAATTTTCGATATCGAAAAGTGGGCGTGGTCATAGTCGGATTGTCGTCCATTTTTCATACCCATGATTCTAGAACGTGAGTTCATTTCTGCTCAGTGGTAATCGTGTTAACGACCGAGCGGAAGTACAGACGGTGACTGTGTGATAGAAACTGGGCGTCGCTTCAATCGATTTCGCCATTTTCAGTCAGATATTAAACAGTGTAGCAGGTCACTTAAAATAATCTTATGCACCGCCACCAATTTTTTGACAATAATAGGATCTGTGTTTGTATATTTTTTGTTCGTTACTGATGGCATTGTAAAATGTAGTCTAGACAAATTAAATGAAAAAAGAGGGCGAGCCACGCCCCGCCCATTCTTGAAATTTTCGCTTTTATTTTTGTGTATTTTGGTGCACCATATCATTACTTGGAGTGAATGTACATATTTACTTATATGCTGTAAAGATATTAAATTTTTTCTTGTAAACATTTACTTAGAAATGTAAAAGTGGGCTGTGGTCCTTCTCCGATTTTGTTAATTTTTATATAGCGTACATATAGTAATAGGAGTAACGTGTTCCTGCCGACACTCTTCGTCATGATATCTTCAACGAATGCCAAATTACAGCTCCCTGCAAAAGTTTTAAATTACCTTCTTTAAAAGTGGGCGGTGCCACGCCCATTGTCCCAAAATTTTACCTAATTTTCTATTATGCGTCATAAGTTTCAACCCATACTACCAAGTGTTTCGGTCAGCTTATACTGTCTTTGTAATGATTCTCTCGCCACTTTTTTCGGTTTTTCTCGGAAATTTTCGATATCGAAAAAGTGGGCGTGGTTATAGTCCGATATCATTCATTTTCATAGCGATCTGAGCATGAGTGCTCAGGAACCGACATACCAAATTCATACAAGACTACCTCAAAATTGTACTCGAAGTGTATATCGTGTTAACGGCACGGCACGGACATGGCTCAAAGCAAATCGATCCTGATTTATTGTGATATCATGGAGTCTAAGCTATCTCGATTCTTCATATATGTACAACCAACCGTTATCCAATCAAACTTAATATCCTCTGTGAGCTCCTGCTCAACTTGAGTATAAAAATATCTACTGCACTACCGTTGAATACGCAATGATTCGGGATGGTGGCTCTTGGAATCACGTTGTCCTTTCCAACCTCCAAATCTATCACCAAACTCCGGTAAACTTCGGCGTGCGGGTTGGCTTGGAAGCACCAACGCCCTTTTGACGCCCACACATCGCCCAGTACCCTCACTTATTGTGTATGTTCAATAGACATCAGTGCTGCTGATATCACGTCCATTCCGCACAGCACAATACGCAATTGTTCCCCGGTGATCGGCATCACAGTTCATTCCCGACAACTTATTAATAAATTATATATACATATTTTATAATATAAATTTTGTTTCACTTTGTATGCTTCTGTAATTATATGCAAAGGAGGATTAAAGGGAGAGGGAAAAAAGGGAGGAAAGAAAAGAAGAAGAAGAGGGAAAAGGAAGAACGACAGGAAGGGAAAAAGAGGAGGAAACCCACAAGAAAAAAGAAAGACAAAGAAGGAAGTAAGTGGAAAAGTGAGAAAAGGAAAAAGGAAGGATGCATGAGTGTGAAAAAGGGTGAATTAGATTAAAAAGACTGACAAAAACAAAAGGGGGTGGGGGGGAGGGGGGGGGTGGGTGGGGGGGGGGGGGGGGGAGGGGGGTGGGGAGGAGGGGAGGGGGCGGGGGTGGGGGGGGGGGGGTGGGGGGGGGGGGGGGGTGGGAAAAGCAGGGGGGGGGGAGGGGGGGGGGGGCGGGGGGTGGGGGGGGGGTTCCGCCCCCTAGCAGTCCCGAGAAGGCGCGTCCCGCTTCAATAGAAAAGAGAAGAAAAAGTTGAGACGTCGGGGACATAGAGCGATTTCATTTTTATCTGGTTTCTCTCCCTTTTTTTTTTTTTTTTTTATCTTTTTCACTCAAGCTCCTTTTTGCGTCCCCCCCCCCTTTTCTGCCATATATAATGGTAGTAATCTTTTGACCGATATTTGGAGGTTTATTATATACTTACGTTTCACGCTGGAAACCTTTTGACAATTTATGTATGTTCAGATAAAATTTTAATAACTAGTACAACATTAGTTTCTTATACCCAAAAAAAAGACCAATGTTGATTATGTACTGCGTACGTATCAGCACGGAACAAGATAAGTGAAAAGCTTTAAAAATTAGATATGAAAGCCATCAGAAAGAGAAAGAGTTATCGAGAGAGGAAAAAAATAAGGATAAAATAAAAGGAATAAGAACTATGTAGTAGCGGTGTACGGACCTTTAGGCTGTGTTTACTGTTCCGTGGTAATGTAGTGTATTTTTATTACAATCCAAATTAAATAAGTTTAATTCACGATAAATGAACTAACAAATAAAAATGACAAGAATGCTATCTATGTCACGGATGGCGAGGGGCAAACGAGGAGTTGAGGGGAAATAGCAATCTTTATACTAATGTTTATAGACAAAACAGTTCAAAAAATATATTGTCAAGAAAATTTTGACTTAGTTTTTTACTCAGACAACTGCTGTGGGCAGCAGAAAAATAAGTTCATGGTGGCTTTGTACTACTATGCAATTTTTAAATTTACACAATAAAATCAATAACTCACAAATACTAATTCTGTGGTCGCACCCAAAACGAAGGGTGATTAGTGTTCATTCAGTAATTGAAAAACAAATAAAAAGGGCTCTGAAAAGTGGGCCCTATATACATTCCTGGACAATACGCAAAGCTGATCCGATTGCAAAGAAATACGAACACCCTATCATGTAAACGAACTAGCCATGACGATTTTATAATTAGGGGACTCATGTAACGTAAAATGCCTCTATAAAGTGTGTAAACGTATAAATTTATCTAGTTTACGCAGGAGCTGTCAATTTTGTATGAAAAATCATTTACACAATTTGTTTTGGTTTTTGGGTGGTTTGGGTTGGTTGGGTTTTTGTTGGTTTTGTTTGTGGTTTTGTTTGTTTTTTTTTGGTTTTTTTTTTGTTTTTTTTTGGTGTGTGTTTTGGTTTTGGTGGTTTTTGGTGTGTTGGTTTTTTTTGTTTGTGTTGTTTGGTTCTAATATTAAAGCGTTAGATGAACATTACAAATTAGCTTGGGGACACTTAAAATTGCAGAGTTAAAATACTCATGATCGATCAGATAACCTAAGTAAACATCATCGGAAACATCATACGAAGATAGTGATTTCAGGAAATAGTATTTGCAAAGAGTAAGCCTCGGTATAACTTCAAACATTCCAATCTTAATCCACTTTACAAGCGAAACTTCATCTAAAGATAGCAAAAAAGATCTTCTATCACTCCTACATGCTAATCACATGTAAGAAGTTTTATGCTGACTTTTATGAAAATCTATAGTGGCTCTAATATATAAAATATTATTATTAAATATTCACAGCTAATAATCTAAAATAAGATACCGTGTTCTAGTATTAAACCTGTTTATAACATGTTTAAAACCTATTTGTTCAATGTATATTCATTACTCTAATATGTATACCTACACTTGAGTTATGCACTTCTAGAAGTTACTCAAGTATATAATATTGTTTCAAAAATATTATAGTGTTTTTATTTTTACTGTGTCTTACAATTTTTTGTTAATATAAAAATAAGTTAAAGTGCACAACTAAAAATAATTTTAGATTTTAGTAAACAAAATCAAAAACGACACAACTCATGTCAAGAGCGTTAGTTAAAACATTTTCGGAAAAATTGTTTATAAAATTATGCCTAATATTTCACTAAAGGTAACAATAAACGTAATAAGCAACTCGAATGAAATAAAATTAAAACAAAAAAACTTTTTTAAAACTAAGCTTTATATTTTGGTTAATAAAATGAGACTAAAAAGTAAACAATAAATTGATCTCAAGAAATATAACACACTTTATAAGCTTCATTGTAAGCTTAAACGATAATTAGGCTTTTTGGGTCCTCGTCTGTCGTCGACCCGACCCATTCTATATTGTACATAATTATATATTTTTAACATTAAAAACGTCTACACCCTAAATTATTAGATCTTACAGTTTATATCACAGTCTAATGTTCTAATAAAAAACGGTGTTAATTTTGATGGTATACATTAGGAACATTGTAGGATCTCCTTTTCTGCTGATCGCAATGATAACACGCTTTTCATTCTTATGAACAATAGGACTGTGATATAAACTGTATAGATTTAATACATCCTTAGTGTTCGATGTGAAAGTTTTAATGTTACAAAACAATATATAATTATGTACATATAGAATTTTGTTGTCGCAGACGAAAAGCTAATATCGTTAAGCTTACAATGAACTTATAAAGTTTATATTTCTTTAGAGTCAATTTATTGTTTACTTTTTAGTTAATTTTTATTAACTGCAAACATAAAAAAGTTTATTATTTTTTTTTTTTTTAAAAAGTTTTTTTTTCTTCAATTTTATTTTTACTTTTTAGTTCGTTTTATTAACAAGTAATAGATAGAGTTTGTGCTTATAAAAGCTTTAAATATCAAGTATAGGGGGTGAAACAAAAACACATATATCAGTACATCTCTGGCGTATAATGCGTATTGGAATTAATTAGTACACATTTAATGGCGCAGCAATCTTCAGAGAGGTTGTATTAGTTACAAGGTAAAGCATGTAAAATAAGTATTGAAGTCATGAGCTCTGGGGCATTCGCCGCAAGTTAGTAGCTGATTGTAAATTGCATGGCGCCAGCGCAATGCGGTGCCAGCTCAATGGGTAGCTCATTGACGAAATTACTCAATCGAATTTTTGACGCTTCTTAGTAGTGAGTGAGTAGTACATTTTACTTGCGCTATTGAGTGCAAATTGTTGGCCGTGTTAAGTATTATGTTGTTATTTGTATATTTTAGATTTAAGCAAATTATATTGTTTGTTTTGAGCGCCAAATAGTACAGTAGTATTGCTAAATTGCTGCTAGTGGATGGAATGTCGCTAATTTATTAGCGATGATCAGTAGATTGTCAATTATTTCGTCAGGAGGCGCGAAATTGCCAAATCTGGTCAATTTTCCAAAGTTTTCCATTTCTTGGTTTAACTTAGCTGTTATTCCAATATTTTTCAGCCAGCTTTTTTTCAAATAATTTAAAATAAATTAAAGAAAAGGATTACAGAGTTGTAAACAGCCTTAAAATTCAGCTATGTGGTTATACACAGAATACAACAGAGGGTTGTGTCTCCGCTTTTCGCCTGCGTTGAGATTCACACGCGTGACACGTGATTCACCACTTCCAAATACACAATCCACGGATAGGTACGGCGTGTTTGTATGGGACTTAGGCTGTTATGCCAAAGTACTTACAAATCTTTACCGATAACTGTGTTATCGAGTTAATTTATCGCATTCTACACAAAGTAATATTGCATTGTCATCGAGTATCCATGGTGTTGCAAAATTTCAGCTCAATCGGACACCGGGAAGTGTATCAAATTTTACTTACAAGATTCCATTAAGACAACAAAAGTGAACTAATAAAGGCTTATAAAAAGGATAGCTAGAAATTGTAGTTATGCTCTTACTACATAGAAAATTCGTATCATAATTAAGGTGACAATAATGTTCATGGCGATGCTTCCAAATATAGAAAATGTATATATATAATGTTTAGTGCTGTGATGGTCACTAATGATGCAAGAATGCAGGTAGAAAACCTTCGGATTTTTTAGGATATGCATGCTTAAGGCATGCAGGATATGTCAGTATATGTCCCCATGTGCACGCTTACGATTACACACATGCTTATATTGTACATGTATGTGCACTTAACATATGTATCAGGTATTTAAAAATACAGTAACGAACACGAAAGTGTCCTGCCACCCAACCCTACAAAGTTTTTGACATTTTCACCTCAAAATCCAATACTATCTCATATTTTTTGGAAATACTAACACTCATGCACATTAATGCAATATATCAAAAACCAAATGGAGCCTAAAAGTATGTGAAGAAATCTTTAAAAGAAAAATCATGAAATAGGGAAATAAAACAGCTTGATAAATAAAACATAATTTAATAATTTTGCAAATAATAAAAGAAAAATGCTTATTTTTTTAATACATTTGCAAGAAAATAAATAATACCTTTGCAAATAATAATAAGTAATAATTAGTTTGTCTTATTTTATTTATTTTATTTTATTTTATTATTTATATTAATTTATTTTTTCATTTTATTTATTTATTTTTATTCTGTTGTTATTTGTTTTATTTTATTTCATTTTATTTATTTTATTTTATTGATTTGTTTTTGTGAATTTAATAAATTTGCAAATAATTTCGAATATCAATAACAAAAACAATTGTATAAAGCAATATGAGCATGACTAACTAAATACAATAAATAAAAAATATTAAAAAAAACGAAATATTTTTTTGAAAACACTTTGGACATTGTTGCATTTTGGGTGTCCTGAAAATGTTTTTGCTTGTTTTAAATATTTTATTTTATTTTATCTTATTTATTCTGTTCTATTTTGCTTTATTTTGTTAATTATTATTATTATTTTTACTATATTCTATTCAGTTCTAACTTATATTGTTTTAGTTTGTTTTATTTTGTTTCTATTTATTTTAATTTATTTCATTTTATTTTATTTTATTCCATTTTGTTTTGTTTTATGTGTTACAATTTTAATTAAATTATATTTTATTTTTTTATGTTACCTTATTTTAATTTAATTTAATTTTATTTTTTTATGTTACTTTATTTTAATTTTATTTTAATTTATTTTTTTTATGTTACTTTATTTTTATTTCATTTTATTTTGTTTATTTCATTTTATTTTATTTAATTTCACTTCATTTTATTTTAATTAGTTTTATTTTATTTATTTATTTTTTTCTTCATTTTATATATTATTTTATTTCAGTGTTTTTTTTTAATTTAATTTATATTTTATTTTATTCCATTTCAATTTTACTTTTTATTTCATTTAATTTTTTTAAGCTTTATTTTATTTTTTATTTATTATATTATTTTATTTATGAATTTAATAAATTTGTAAATAAAAAAATTAATAAAAAATAACGAAACATTTTTTTTGGACATTGTGTTTTTCGGATGTTTTCAAAATGTTTTTCGGTGTTTTAATGGAAAGTATGGTCACACCTTCAGGCTTAAAAGGGCTAAAAGTCTGCAGCCTTTACAGACTGGCAACTTACACGTATAAGTAAATTGCCATTTGGATAGAAGCTTCTATCCGACTAAAAAGCCTTTGCTTTCTAAAGTCTTAATCCACTCATGGTGTTCAGGATAGCAGTCGAAATCCTTATCAATATGCTTATCAAAATTAAATTCTCCAATATTCCATAATTCAAGAAAAAAATTGCCATCAACTTTGTAACTTAAAATATGCAAACCCACCTCGAAAAATTCGGTAAAATTTTACGAAAATTTCGAACTTTTTGTTTAAAGTTTTCTGAATTTGTTTGAGATGGTAGTTTTTTTAGCCCAATCAACTCTCTTTTAACAATGAACAAGTTCTAGATCTCTCAAAAATTTGTATTGATTTGTTGTTTTATATTTTTTTCTTCTTCTTTTTTATTTGGAAACAAATCTGAAACACCGTTATAACTTGTACACATATGTAGCTTGTACTTTGTTATTGATTAGGCTACAAAACTCCATATTCAAAAAATTTAGAGAGTTCTAATTAAAAAGTTCGAAATATTAGTAAAATTTTCTCGAATTTTCAAAATTTTTTGAAACTATTTTCATCTTAGATTAACGAAAATAAAATACAAGAATATACTAGACTAAATTTGATGTAAAGTTGCCACTGGTATTTTTGTGTTCGCTACTGTATTTTATAGGCATTTGTGATAACTGGGTGCTATCTCCTTTGCCTTTTGCTGCCCGATTTGTTTATATGTTGATGCGTGAGACTACAGCAATCACTGGTGGTGTTGTTGAAATAACGGTACATACGTATGCAAGCTATAGGTACATGTGTATGTGTATAGAATATACATATATCAACAATCTTTAAAAATGCTTATGTAATAACTTCTTTGAATATGTCAACTGACAAGGGCTCAAAAGGATATATCAGGATCATGGGAAATTGATTATGCAAATGATATTTTTTTAATGTCGAAGGATGTCAGCAACAAAAGCACCAAGTTATACATATAAGTATATATGTATATGTATTTATTAAATGGATGGATTGATTGGTCGTTTTAAAATGTGTAAGCTTTTCGCGAGCATATACTAAACTCGCAATGTTTACTGGGTAATAGCTATTCATTGACTTATGATGTATTGAGGTGAACAATCGCTAAGTCGGCTGGCAAAGAATATCTGTCAAGAATATGAAAGAAATGTTTTTGATGTCAATGGCAACAAAGGAAATATTGAAAAGGTAGCTTTTGAAGTAGTTCTCCATATTCAAATGCGTGTCATAATGGCCTTTAAAATTATTGCTTTGTTATTTAAGGTTAAAACTAAATACTTACATATCGATGGGTGAGCGCACACTTGTGATAAGTGACAAATTTCAAGGTTTTCAGGAGAACATATTTTGTCTTTTAGAGGCGATTGATATTTAGGCGAACTGGCTTCTGAGCCGTCATTATTGATAACTCGCTTACAAAAAATGTACACTAGGTAGGCATAATGCTGAAGTTTCAGAAAGTGCAGTTAACTCAGTTTTGGTCAAATAGGCATTTAGCACAAGTGTGCGCTCAACCATCGATATATTACTCGAAATAAATATTTTTTGTTAATATCTTTTGAATTGCAATATTTTAAAAATCAATAGTTTATATTTTTTACATCCACATCCCTAGTCCGACTGTGGTTAAGCAATCACTGACAGACCCTAGAATTTACGAAGCCAGAGCTTAGAGGTTTAATACACCCCTCTAAATCTGAGTGAATTATGCGTTGCCTCACATAACATTCCTACCAGCAGCGACTTCTACTTGGGAGAAGCTGCAGTGATCAAACAGCCCAAACTTCCAGCTGACCCCGAGCTCCTAGCAGAATACTCCCACTTAAGCCTGCAATCCAGCACGGACTCATCCGTAAACAGCTTCACAAGACTCCCGTCCCAAAATGTATTTCCTACTCGAATAGATGGCAGCGCACAGTAGCCTGTCCTACTATCGAAAAGGACGAAGCCGGTGATTCACAAGCCTTTTTCCGTATCTCGAAACAGTGTTGAAGCGCGGACTGCGGCCATTTTCATTTCATTTCATTTCATTTATTTAACAAATTTGTACAACTAAGAACTTAAGTCTTTTATATGTACATCAACTGACATTAAAAACTTATGCTAATACATTTTATGTAAATGGGAAGTTCACAATATAAAAATTTAAAGAAAACTAAAATGTACCTACTGACATAAAAGTATGCGTTTAATATATGCACTTACTTAAATTAATCTTATAACTATTACAAATTAATCGAGACACATGAATAGCAGAGGTACAGAAAACAATGAAAGGAGAAGCAAGGAAATTAGATGACATAAAGATTATTTTAGAAATAGTATTTTAGTCAAAATATAGAAGAAATATCAACATCTGCGAAGTATCTCAATATAATGCTTTTGAAGTTTCTATTATTCAGCCCTACTTTAATTGATTGGGGAATAGCGTTCCAAAGTCTAACAGCGCTAATAAAAAACAATCTGCTAGACGCTAAGTATTTGAACATCGGAACCACCAATTTACGGTTTCTTTGAGACCTGGTAAAATGCAGTTTGTCATAAAGACACTTGGGGAGCTTACATTCTAATAGTTTAAACATGAACATGCAGTTTCTGGCAGCCAAGTAATTAAGGATGTTGCATCCCAGAATTTTATCCCTCCAGGGTGATATGTGATCGTATCGACCTACCCCATACACGTACCTGTAACATTATTGAAGGTTACATTGATCTTGTTGGCGGACTCCGAGTCAAGTTTAGTATACACAAGTTCAAAGTATGTGAATTGGGGGTACAATTAGCTGCATTGCAAGCTTGCGACGAGTTTCCTGTGGTGTGAACGGTGCCGATATGCGTAAGGTCCGCAGTATAACATAAACATTGCGGACTACTTTATTAACGTGGTCGAAAGAAGTTAATTTGTTATTTAATACAAAGCCTAAATTTTTAACTTTGTCAGTGGTACTAAGTGCCTGCGAGCCAATCTTTAAAGATGGAATACTTTCAGGGTCGATTTCATTTTTGGATATCGGCATAACGTACGATTTTGCAGCGTTAAGACATAAAGCATTGTTTTTCGCCCAACAGAAAACAGCAGACAGATCACAGTTTACTTTGAAGCATAAGTCTTCAACGAGGCCAACACGATTAGAAAGGTACAACTGAATATCATCAGCATATGCGTGGACGTTAACATACTTACACACGGAAAACACATCATTGACAAACATACTAAATAATAGAGGACCAAGAATTGATCCCTGAGGAACACCTGCTTTAATAGATTTGAATTCTGACGAAGCTTTCTCTCCTCTGACCTTTTGTTCCCTACCTTGGAGGTAACTAGCCATGACTTTAATGGAACTATCAGAAAAGGCAAAGAAGTGACGGAGTTTCCAGCACAATAGCTCGTGGCTGACCGAATCGAATGCCTTAGAGAAATCCAACATGCAAAGAATGGTTAGGTCGCCATTATCAAATGGCCCTCTGATGTCATCCATGATTTTTACCATAGCAGTGGCACAACTGTGTTTAGGCTTAAAGCCAGACTGTAGAGGTGAGAGCAAGTTGTTTTCTCTAACAAAATTAGATATTTGTTCAGCCATTAAAGATTCACACACTTTTGAGAACGATGGTACGATACTAATCGGTCTGAAGTCCGAAGGATCCGCAGCAAGCGGTTTCTTAGGCACAGGCACAACTATTGCTTTCTTCCAAGCAGAAGGAAAACAACCACTTGTAAAACAGTGGTTAATAATGTAGGTCAGAGGATTTACAATAAAAGGAAGAACAATTTTGACGAATTTTAACGAAACCCCATCATTACCCACGGCACACGATTTTATAGACAAGATAGACTTTATTACGTCACACTCACTAACACACTTAAACTCAAACGTATTAATAAAAGTATTGACAAGTTCAGGCATCCTCTCAGGAGAGACAGAGCTGGAGTTGTTGCTGGAACCGATGAAAAAATTATTTAGTATGTCAGGGTCAATACTGCATTCCACCTTATTTCTCCCATGGACCTTTAGGGTTTTAAGGTTACGCCAAAGCGCTTTTGATGGCAGAGAAGGATCCAATTTGCTATGAAAGAAATTCTTTTTGGACTGCCTAATTACGGCAGTCGCTTGTTGTTGTTGTTGTTGTAGCGATTAGTTACTCCCCGAAGGCTTGGGGAGTGTTATCGATGTGATGGTCCTTTGTCGGATACAGATCCGATACGCTCCGGTAACACAGCACCATTAAGGTGCAGGCCCGACCATCTCGGGAACGATTTATATGGCCACATTAAACCTTCAGGCCATCCCTCCCTCCCCACCCCCAAGTTCCATGAGGAGCTTGGGGTCGCCAGAGCCTCGTCTGTTAGTGAAACGGGATTCGCCGCTCGAAGGTGAGGTTGACAATTTGGTTGGAGAAGCTATATATTGCGCTACACAACCCCTTGAATCCCACGGCAGTCGCTTCGTTGCGAGCAGCTTTGTACAAAGCCCATGAAGCATCATTTCGGGACCTTCTCCATTTGGCGTGCAGCTTATTGCGCTTTTTTATTGCACAAATAACTCTTCTACTAAACCAAGGACAAGATTTATTTAAGACATGGACAGTACTTGTAGGGACATGACGATCAAATATGACATTTATGTTTTGGTTAAGATGTTCAAGTTTCTTATCTACCGTATCTAAATACCAACAATCGTACCAAGGAATACAGGAACAATCGCTGAGCAACACTTTGGTATCCACAGAACGGAAATCACGATATACATAAACATATGGCTCAGGACGATTAAACCCAACGTTAACAGTACAAAAAATTAGGTCATGGTCTGATACAAAACAAAGCTGGTCAAATTTAAGAATATATGTCAAGTCAGATATCATAAAATAGTCTAATAAGCTGGGATTGGAGTTGTTAGCGTACCTCGTAGGCATTGTGTCATTTACTATGACTAAACCAGCTGTTGAAACTTGATCACACAGTTTTTTACTATACGAGTCATTTACAAGTAAATTAACATTGAAATCACCGCTAATGACGTAACATTCATAATCAATTATATACACGGACAGGGCAGTAAAAAAACAATCTAACGTGAAACATTTAGGCGGGTTATAAACACAAGAAAACTAAAGCTTTTTTTACACGATTTGAACCAGGTACAAATTCATTAATGCGTTTGACGCCAGTGTAGGTGTTTGTGTATTCAGACATTTTCCCATCAAAAAGATTTGCGGGTCGTTAGCTTAATCTACCACTTGGCAACCACTACCCCCTAAGTTCTGAAACAGATCGCTCACAACCACGACGCCAAGCAGGGAAGAAAGAACACCTCTCTTTGGCGTGTCCTTTCTCATGTTTTTCAGAGCAGTCGCTCTCCCAAACTATGGAGTGACTGTTCTGCTACTTGGAACTTTGCTGATGAATGCTACTAGATCCGATTCAACTCCCATTCGATTCGATTGGTTCACAGCCTTTGGGAGATACGCGCGAGGAAATTGACTTTGCCTTTGCTCCGCCTTTGCGATGAAGGCACCTTTGACCATATACCGAGACTCGGGGAAATTGCCTTACCTTAGACAATTGAAGTTTCGCAGGAATTATTCAATCTGGCTTCGAGCCATAAAGGGCTTAATGTCCCATGCATGTTGATTTACCCAATGGGGATGGACTGTATGCCTTGTAGATCAATCTCCAGCAGTGAAGCAGATTTCTGCGCAAATTTAAAAATTACTAACACCACCTTGTTGAGCTCATATTCAGAGGATTATTTACTTCTCTTGGCCGCAATGAAGAGCCGCATGCTGGAAGCTCCGACGTTACTTAGTGCCTTCGTCCACCACGGAGGTTTAACGCTACCGCAATGAGTTTTCCGTAATAAGTAGTAATGAAAAGTCCTAAAACAATCCAGAGATATGTATGTAGATAGATTGTTGTGAGGTAATGTACCTTTAGGTCTATTGTGCCCTAATTCTCTTCACAGCCCCTTATCCCAGCCAAGCTCCATAAGAGCTTTAGAGAGTGTATGTGCTTACTTTATAATTTTAGCGATCCAAGGATCCTTAGCCTTCTTCTCTCGACGGCATCTCATTCGGGAAGGATATCTTCTGCAGTCCCGCCCTCGCTTTGACAGAACCGATAGAGGTTATTAAACCACATCGCTAGTTTGTTAATGTGGCTATTGAGCCTGTTGTGACCTGTGAGTATCGGCGTGTTATCGAAAAGTTACCGATTATTTATTGACAAGTTATAGACTTTTTTTAATGTTGTGTCATTGTTATCAATTTGTTTTCCCAAAACATATCGCTGTGTTATCGAAGAATTATCAATTTATTGTCAAAAAATAATGAATTATTTATAGTAAAGCTATCGAATTTTTACCGAAAAGTTATAGTTTTCTTACCAAAAACTTATCCATTAATTATTATCAATTTGCTATCGGCATGTTATACGTTTGTTATCAATATAAAAAACCATAAAAACCATGACACATCTGTAACCCGTCGATAACAAGCCGATAAGAAACCAGCAAAAAGCCTATGACTCGCTATAACAAGCCGATAATAAACAGATAATTAGACGGTCATTACGCTATCGATGATAATAATTACAAGAAATGTGTTTCTGATTAAGTTACCCTTTTAAAGGGCGAGCTATAGTTGCATTTAAACATTAGTTTTCTATACCTACAACTGTGTACTTACACATCGAGCTTCTCGAGTACTTGGTACTCACACCACCATGGCGTATGCCTACAGATACATAAACCGTAGCTTAAGACTTGGCCTGAAAATGACTCATGGGGACATGAAGTGCAAATTAAATAAACTACGTATCCGTCATGACAAATCCTCTCCCTAAATCCATTTTTTGTGCCAGCTAATGACTTCGAGAAAAATGTAATTATATAGAAGCATAGACGATTTTTGTTGTACTCGTGATGTCATATGGTCCCCAATTATAATGTCAGTACCACATACATTTTTTAACTTTAATAACGTTTTATTAGCATATTTTTTATGCGTCTTAATTCCAATCTGTATGTATGTATATATTAAAGTATAATATGAAGCAGAGGCGGTCTGATACCCACCCCCTTCGGGCATCCAGCGCATTTTGAACAACTGATGCAAATTCGTGGCCCCACATTTTGACTTTCGAAACAATCTAGTAATTCTTCATAAAAGTTGTAGAGTTCTATGTATATCCATTCATCGGATTCTTGCTTGAGAAATAACTGGACAAAGCTTTAGAAAATTTGTGCTTTTCGAAGCGACTTTGAAGGTGACAAATGTGTGTGTCGAGAAATGGCACCTTGAGGTCCAATATTGAAGCAGTTTTTGGCGATTGCATAAGCAGCGTGGCTGTTTGATTCCAACGTCGTTTTTGGAACACATTTCAACAACCTTCTCAAAGATAAAATGAAAGCTCGAATCATCGCTTTTCGGCTTTTCCTGAATTCATTCAAACGATCATCTGCCAATTTGTAACTTCTACCAGGTCTAGATTTCTCGACTCGAAAGCAGAACAATTGAATTAAAGGATTCATTATGTGACATGTGATTGAAATTCTGTAGTCAAAATTTGCTAA
Source organism: Eurosta solidaginis (assembly GCA_029619165.1). Classification (NCBI taxonomy): domain Eukaryota; kingdom Metazoa; phylum Arthropoda; class Insecta; order Diptera; family Tephritidae; genus Eurosta; species Eurosta solidaginis. The sequence goes on along the minus strand of JARSSU010037239.1, from coordinate 39,337 downwards.
TAAAAGTTGAAAAAGCCTTTTATGAAGTCTCAGGCTCTTTCCACGTTTTTACAACCTCTAAGACTTCGATAACAGCTGGCTATAATTCAAAATATACTGCAACTGTTTTGTGGAAATGTGGGCACCTTGTAGTACATATAGATTTTAATTGCTGTCGTCTACCCTCACTTTTAATTGTTATTATAAAAAAGCTCAACTTTCAGAGTACTTTGTCTTTTGGGCCAGTAGAAAAAGGTTTGGATTGCTTAATTCCCAACCCGTTTTTTATGGCAGATACTTCAAAGGCAGCATTAATTGTTAAACTAAAACTGTGGGCGGCATAATGTACGTTAATTGATAGAGAAAAGTGTATTCTCACATATATATGCCGATTATTACTGGAGCTGCGTCGTATCCCTGGCCGAACATGAATAAACAATCCACGCCACGTTTTGTAAATAAGAAATTAATGAGTCTGCGAGAGCCTTTCCAGGAACTTTGGTAACTGGAACGAACACAAGAAAATTTTCACCCATATTAAATTCTGAATCCAAATATCTTGGTTTCATCTGACAGAACTGAAAAACCTTTTGATCGATTTATTTTATTAATTATTTTTCTTCTTATCAAATTGTGGTTTTGTTAGTGTGTATACTATGTTCAAACAGAAAAATAAATTGAGGCAATTTCGATTTAAATTGAGTGGTGTTCATACAACTCAATTTAGCTTACACAATAGTAATTTGATAGCTGGTTGGCTCATCTCTACAGCAACAACATACCTTTGTTCAGACTGTCAAAATTTGCGTGTTGGTATTAGGCGAATGAAATGGAATGAAAACATAAAACTTTGAAATTTGTGTGTATTGTAAGAAAATGTGTTCAATGTTTTGGTTTCATTTTGAGTTTGCCATCTTCTTTTGACAATCCCTACTCCAGTGAAATGAAAAAAATAAAATCACCTGACGAGATGAGCCAACCATATAGTTGTGCCATGCGTAATTGACGTTTAAATATACTCAATAAACATACTTTACAAGGTTGCATTTGCACTTTGAAACAATTTATTATGTATTAATTGGTAATTTATTATTACAATTTATTATATGATAAATTGGAGGGTGGAGCCGTGTGTAGAAGTCCACAAAAGTGGGGAAAGCTTCTGACCGCCATTCACCTCGGAATGGCTAGAGCGTTTATTTTGCATGCGGTTCAAGCAGCTCACTACTTCCGGTCGCTTGCGGCCAAGTATCCTCTGGGTAGCCACTAAACATCCGTTTAGTGATGAGCTAATGTGAGAAGGCGACAACCTGGCTAGGCCACTCTGACATAATCGGTTTAAGGGCTAGCCGGGGGATCTTACATCGGCAGCGTCTGTTCACCACTAGGTGCGGCTGCAAGTGGGCGTCTGTCTTGGAGCAAGCGTCTCGCTATATAATCGTGCAAGTAATATTTTCACCCCCGCTGAGCGGGTTGTGCGCTGGGCTTGGAACCCGCCACGTCAAACCATACTCCAATGAAAAGCAAAAACAAGCACTTGTTCGATGGCCATAACCGTTTAAACGGTTAAGCGCCAATTAAGTAAGTAAGTAATATGATAAATTGTGTAATAAATTGCCGTAATGGTATAAATTACCAATTTCGTGTGTGTTTGTACATAGTATATCGATCTTGATGGTCCTTTGTCGGGTATAAATCCGGCACGTTCCGGTAACAAACACCATTGCGGTACTAGTCCGACAATCGGGAACGATTAATATGCCCACATTAAACCTTCTAGTAGGTAAAGCAAAGTCCTCTCTCGGCAAACGAAAATCATGCTCAATAAGCCACTTATCGCATCCGTCCTGCTATATGGTGCAGAAGCATGGACCATGACAACATCAGATGAAGCGGCTCTGGAAGTGTTCGAAAGAAAAGTTCTAAAGATTTATGGACATCTGCACGTTGGTGATGGCGACTACCGAAGAAGATTTAATGATGTGCTGTATGCGCTTTACGCAGACATCAACATAGTCCAGCGAATTAAAACGCCGCGGCTGCGCTGGCTAGGCCATATTATGCGAATGAAAGATGACGCTCCGGCTAAGAAAGTGTTTCTATCGGAACCCACCTATGGAAGCAGAGGAAGAGGGCGGCCTGCCCACTCCGCTGGAAGGACCAGGTGGAAAGCGATTTAAAACTCCCTTGATGTGACCAATGTATTTATTTATTGGCGCCAGTTGGCAGAGAGAAGAAGCGACTGGCGCGCCTTGTTCGATGGCCATAACCATTTAAACGGTTAAGCCCAAATTAAGTAAGTAAGTAAACCTTCTAGGCCATCCTGGCCTCCCCACCCCCTAGTTCCTTGAGAAACTTGGAGTCGCCAGAGCTTCGCCTGCTAAATATGTGTACGATACAGGTGATGTTGACAATTGGGTTGCAACAGCTCTGAAGCTATAAAGCTTTGTATTGCGCTTATCAACCCCTTCAATCCCAAGTTTCGATTGTCGCATTCTGGTTCGTTTTGCATATTAAGGAGCAAATAAAATACATGATACTTTGAACTTGACGTTGCCAATACCAATAAAGATTTATTCGAGAAACAAAAGAGGCCACTTTGAGAAATTTTATTCACAGAAAGATGTCCTCGAAATTTCGGAAAAATTAGACCTCCCCTTTCAGAAAATCCTGGATCCGCCACTGATACGAAACACAAAGTATTTGCATAATTTAAATAAAAAATTGTCAAATGAAATCTCACGAGAAATCAAGCAAATAATAGTCACATAATGAGTGCAATGAAAAATGCGTATGATGTCAACAAAACTATGTAAGCTTGATAAACTCACACATATGCTTTTATATGCACATAATATCAATATAGTAAGTAGGGGTGCACCTCATAATCTCGACTTTCAAAATCCCGACAACTCATAATCCCAACAATTTTCAGAAATCCCGACAAGACACAATCCAGACATAACAAAATCCCGACATAACGAAATCCCGACAACACAATATCCCGAAAACTCAAAATCCCGACAGCACATAATCCAGAAAAATTTACTAAAATTCGTTATTAAACAAATTTTAGTTAAAATTGTTAGAAGAATAATAGAAAATTATAAAATTATTATTATTTCTAAATTTTATTCAGATTATGAAATTACAAGTCAACGTACATGAGAAAATTAATTAAGAGAAAACTTAATAATGCAAATACATATATGTAGTAAATAATATAAGAAATACGACTTTATTGTAGACGCAAATGTATTGCTAAATTTTTTAAAAAATCTTCTTTAGAATAATTATCTTTTTCAAAAAGTAATGTTTTTAAACAATTTTCTTTTTTTCATTAGATCGTCTTTTTGGTTGTTTTTCACCCCGTTTACATTTTCAATTTTTGGGTGCAAGAGTTTTATTTCCTCGTTTTGATGCTTTCCATATATATAGTTGTCTTCTAAAAAATTTGTTAGTTTCAAATAATCTTTGCTCCCATTGTTAATAGCTTCAAAATATTCTGGAATCTCATCAGCGGGAACAAAAGCAAGAGCCTTTAGTTGTCTTATTTGAAGTGCAAAAACTCATCCGTTCCATATTTCCTTTCCAGTTTCTCTTTTTGATCCCTACGCCATAATATCTGGCCAAAATGGAAAAACAACCTTTATATTTGGCATCGGGAAAATATGATTGAAAAACTTTAACGCTTAATCTTTCAAAATCAGAAAGAATAACGTTGGGCTGAAGGGTAATGTTATGGCTTGAAACAACATTTAAGAGTTCATTTACGAACTCACAATAGCAGTGCTCGGTCTTCTCCGACATTAAACAATAAACTAATGGAACTATTTCATTGCAGCTATCGGAACCAATACGCCCTTGAATGGTAAAAAGTTGCCTTAGTAATGATGGCACAACTTTAAAAGTCCCAACTATAATCCATATATTGGATTTCGACAGCAAACGTAGGTTGTCGAAAGTAGCCATTAAAATTATGCACTGGCCATCAAATTTTTTCACTGACCAAATAAATAATTTTTCGTTGACATATTTTAAATGGTGCGTTATTTCTAGCTCTTCAATGCATTGTGGTTTCCTTAATTGCAATTTTTTGTCGCGATCTATATATTTTTTGTTGTTGTGCACGCGCTGAAAGCAAATATTTTCTGCTATGTTGTTTGCACTCGGCGGTTATGGTGGAAATTATCTGACATGGCTTTGCTATCGAATCTAACGACTTTCTCTTAAGAGAATTGGCAGCCTTACCAACATCAAGATCAGCAGCAAAGGGATCATGGCTGTGTTCCAAACTAGAATTAATTAAAGTGTGCTCTCGATTCTCATCAATGAAGGTAGTTGCTCTTCCCATGCAGAAATTAGTCTTGCGTTTGTCGCAACACCAATGCACTTTGCCATCTCGTTGTTTGTCTACATGGTACATACAGGGTGGCTGATGAATTTTGCTACATTAAGAAACTCAAATAATTTTTTTTTAGTGTATGGAATTCATTTTTCTTTTATTTATGTTAAAGCTCATTCAATTTTATTAAATATAGCTTAATTAGTTTTAAACATAATGGACTTTAAATGCCCCCCCTGCTCGTTGATGCATATGCGGCATCTTACCAAAAAGTTGTTCATTACTGCTTGGAGAGTTGAGACAGGAATAGCCGCAATTGTTTCTCGAATGGATTGCCTTAGTTCATTCAAATTTGTTGGTTTTGCTTTGTAGACTTCCTGTTTGCAATAACCCCACAAAAAAAGTCAGGTGCATTAAGGTCAGGCGACCTGGGTGGCCAACGGAATGTGGAGTTTCTGGATATCAGCTTATTGGGAAATTTTCGTCGCAATTCTGTCATAACAGATCGGGCTATGTGAGGACCTGCACCATCTTGCTGAAACCACACAGAGTTGAAAGAAATTCTCATTCGGCGTAATTCTGGATAGAAAAACTCTCTCAACATGCTCAAGTAACGGTCTCCAGTAACCGTAACGGTGTGACCGTTTTCTTCGAAGAAGTAGGGCCCGATAATGCAGCGTGATGAAACTGCACTCCACACTGTGACACGAAGTGGATGCAATTCCGTCTCATGGAGTATCTGTGGGTTGGAAGCACTCCATATTCGACAATTTTGTTTGTTTATGTTGCCGTTTAAATCGAAATGGGCCTCGTCAGACATGAAAAGACAGTTCAACATGTTTCCATCCTCTTCCACCATTTGAAGCATCTTCTGGCAAAATTCCAAGCGAATCGGCAAGTCTACAGCGTTCAGTTTGTTGGCCATTTGAATTTTAAATGGGAATAAGTCCAAATCTTTGTGCATAATTGACTGTAATGACTGTCTGCTTACACCCATTTGAGCAGATAAACTTCTTGTCGAAACACGTGGATTGTTTTGTATGGCAGCAGCTGACAGCAGCGATTGTTTCCTCCGTTCGAACTGAAGGGTTTCGATGGTAAGGTCTTCTGTTGACTGCCCCCATGCTCGGCAAAATTGTTTACAAGTCTCATTATGGTCCATCTGCTCGGAGGATTGCCGCCAAACGTGCGCCTATACTCTCTTTGAACCGAAACTACGGACTCCAGTGCGTGATAGCGGCGGACAATCCAAATTTTTGTTTCAGTGTCCCAGTTATCCATTTTTGTTAAATGTAAAAGTCAATCTGCAAAATAAAAAAAAATTAACCAGATTCATTAAATAAAAAAAAAGTTATTTAATTTTTTTTTGGTAGCGGCTTTCATCAGCCATCCGGTATAACCATTAACTTCGAGCTTGATTCCTCCTTTGTTGGATTTTATAATAGTCACTTCGTCCATTACTGCTCTGTAAAAGTATTTATCCTAAATAAGTTATGAGTATGGGTTTTAGTTTGCAGGTCGTGCCATATATATTTACCCCAATTACAGCAATTGCCAAAATAGCAGCTCAGATTTATATATATTTCTTTTTTTGTAGGAATATCAAACTAAATTTATTTCGAGAACTTTTGTAGTAATGGCATTTTTCTGATAAGTATTTATGTTAAAAGCATATTTAAACAAGTAAGGAAGGTTAAGTTCGGGTGTAACCGAACATTACATACTCAGTTGAGAGCTATGGTGGCAACATAAGGGAAAATAACCATGTAGGAAAATGAACCGAGGGTAACACCTGGAATGTGTTTGTATGACATGTGTATCAAATGAAAGGTATTAAAGAGTATTTTAGAGGGAGTGGGCCATAGTTCTATAGGTGGACGCCATTTAGGGTATCGCCATAAAAGTGGATCAGGTTGACTCTAGAATTTGTTTGTACGATATGGGTATCAAATGAAAGGTGTTAATGAGTATTTTAAAAGGGAGTGATCCTTATTTCCATAGGTGGACGCCGTTTCGTGATATCGCCATAAAGGGGACCAGGGGTGACTCTAGAATGCGTTTGTACAATATGGGTATCAAACGAAAGGTGTTAATAAGTGTTTTAAAAGGGTGGGCCTTGTTCTATGGTGGACGCCTTTTCGGAGATATCGCCATAAACGTGGACCAGGGGTGACACTAGAATGCGTTTGTACAATATGGGTATCAAATGAAAGGTGTTAATGAGTATTTTAAAAGGCGTGGACCTTAGTTCTAATGTGGACGCTTTTCGAGATATCGCCATAAAGGTGGACCAGGAGTGACTCTAGAATTTGTTTGTACTATATGGGTATCAAATGAAAGGCGTTAATGAGTATTTTAAAAGGGAGTGGGCCTTCAGTTCTATAGGTGGACGCCTTTTCGGAATATCGTTATAAAAGTGACCAGGGTGACTCTAGAATGCGTTTGTACAATATGGGTATCAAACGAAAGGTGTTAATAAGTGTTTTAAAAGGGAGTGGGCCTTAGTTCTATGGTGTGGGCGCCTTTTCGGATATCGCCATAACGTGGACCAGGGGTGACTCTAGAATGCGTTTGTACAATATGGGTATCAAATGAAAGGTGTTAATGAGTATTTCAAAGGGCGTGGGCCTTGGTTCTATAGGTGGACGCCTTTTCGAGATATCGCCATAAAGGTGGACCAGGGGTGACTCTAGAATTTGTTTGTACGATATGGGTATCAAATGAAAGGTGTTAATGAGTATTTTAAAAGGGAGTGATCCTTATTTCCATAGGTGGACGCCGTTTTCGTGATATCGCCATAAAGGGGACCAGGGGTGACTCTAGAATGCGTTTGTACAATATGGGTATCAAACGAAAGGTGTTAATAAGTGTTTTAAAAGGGAGTGGGCCTTAGTTCTATGGGTGGGCGCCTTTTCGGGATATCGCCATAACGTGGACCAGGGGTGACTCTAGAATGCGTTTGTACAATATGGGTATCAAATGAAAGGTGTTAATGAGTATTTTCAAAGGGCGTGGGCCTTGGTTCTATAGGTGGACGCCTTTTCGAGATATCGCCATAAAGGTGGACCAGGGGTGACTCTAGAATTTGCTTGTACGATATGGGTATCAAATGAAAGGTGTTAATGAGTATTTTAAAAGGGAGTGATCCTTATTTCCATAGGTGGACGCCGTTTCGTGATATCGCCATAAAGGGGACCAGGGGTGACTCTAGAATGCGTTTGTACAATATGGGTATCAAACGAAAGGTGTTAATAAGTGTTTTTAAAAGGTAGTGGGCCTTAGTTCTAATGGGTGGACGCCTTTTCGGGATATCGCCATAACGTGGACCCAGGGTGACTCTAGAATGCGTTTGTACAATATGGGTACAAATGAAAGGTGTTAATGAGTATTTTAAAAGGCGTGGACCTTAGTTCTATATGTGGACGCTTTTTCGAGATATCGCCATAAAGGTGGACCAGGAGTGACTCTAGAATTTGTTTGTACAATATGGGTATCAAATGAAAGGTGTTAATGAGTATTTTAAAAGGGCGTGGACCTTAGTTCTATATGTGGACGCTTTTTCGAGATATCGCCATAAAGGTGGACCAGGAGTGACTCTAGAATGCGTTTGTACTATATGGGTATCAAATGAAAGGTGTTAATGAGTATTTTAAGAGGGCGTGGGCCTTAGTTCTATAGGTGGACGCCTTTTCGAGATATCGCCATAAAGGTGGACCAGGGGTGACTCTAGAATTTGTTTGTACTATATGGGTATCAAAGAAAGGTGTTAATAAGTATTTTAAAAGGGAGTGGGCCTTAGTTCTATAGGTGGACGCCTTTACGGAATATCGTTATAAAAGTGGACCAGGGTTGACTCTAGAATGCGTTTGTACAATATGGGTATCAAACGAAAAGTGTTAATAAGTGTTTTAAAAGGGAGTGGGCCTTAGTTCTATGGGTGGGCGCCTTTTCGGATATCGCCATAAACGTGGACCAGGGGTGACTCTAGAATGCGTTTGTACAATATGGGTATCAAATGAAAGGTGTTAATGAGTATTTTCAAAGGGCGTGGGCCTTGTTCTATAGGTGGACGCCTTTTCGAGATATCGCCATAAAGGTGGACCAGGGGTGACTCTAGAATTTGTTTGTACGATATGGGTATCAAATGAAAGGTGTTAATGAGTATTTTAAAAGGGAGTGGGCCTTAGTTCCATAGGTGGATGCCTTTTCGAGATATCGCCATAAAGGTGGGCCAGGGGTGACTCTAGAATTTTTTTGTACGATATGGGTATCAAATGAAAGGTGTTAATGAGTATTTTAAAAAGGAGTGAGCCTTAGTTCTATATGTGGACGCCTTTTCGAGATATCGCCATAAACGTGGACCAGGGGTGACTCTAGAATATGTTTGTACGATATGGGTATCAAATTAAAGGTATTAATGAGGGTTTTAAAAGGGAGTGGCTGGTAGTTGTATATGTGAAGGCGTTTTCGAGATATCGACCAAAATGTGGACCAGGGTGATCCAGAACTTCATCTGTCGGGTACCGCTAATTTATTTATATATGTAATCCCACGAACAGTATTCTTTCCAAGATTCCAAGTGCTTTTGATTTCGCCCTGCAAAACTTTTTCATTTTCTTCTACTTAATATGGTAGGTGTCACACCTATTTTACCAAGTTTTTTTTCTAAAGTTATATTTTGCGTCAATAGACCAATACAATTACCATGTTTCATCCCTTTTTTTCGTATTTGGTATATAATTATGGCATTTTTTTTCATTTTTCGTAATTTTCGATATCGAAAAAGTGGGCGTGGTCATAGTCGGATTTCGGCCATTTTTTACACCAATACAAAGTGAGTTCAGATAAGTACCTGAACTGAGTTTAGTAAAGATATATCGATTTTTGCTCAAGTTATCGTGTTAAAGGCCGAGCGGAAGGACAGACGGTCGACTGTGTATAAAAACTGGGCGTGGCTTCAACCGATTTCGCCCTTTTTCACAGAAAACAGTTACCGTCCTAGAATCTAAGCATCTACCAAATTTCACAAGGATTGGTAAATTTTTGTTCGACTTATGGCATTAAAAGTATCCTAGACAAATTAAATGAAAAAGGGCGGAGCCATGCCCATTTTGAAATTTTCTTTTATTTTTGTATTTTGTTGCACCATATCATTACTGGAGTTGAATGTTGGCATAATTTACTTATATACTGTTAAGATATTAACTTTCTTTTAAAATTTGAATTAAAAAAATTTTTTTTTAAAAAGTGGGCGTGGTCGTTCTCCGATTTTGCTAATTTTTAGTAAGCAGACATATAGTGATAAGAGTAACGTTCCTGCCAAATTTCATCATGATATCTTCAACGACTGCCAAATAACAGCTTGCAAAACTTCTAAATTACCTTCTTTTAAAAGTGGGCGGTGCCACGCCCATTGTCCAAAATGTTACTATTTTTCTATTCTGCGTCATAAGTTTGAACTAACTTACCAAGTTTCATCGCTTAATCCGTATTTGGTAATGAATTATCGCACTTTTTCGAGTTTTTCGAAATTTTCGATATCGAAAAAGTGGGCGTGGTTATTGTCCGATATCGTTCATTTTAAATAGCGATCTGAGATGAGTGCCCAGGAATCTACATACTAAATTTCATCAAGATACCTCAAAATTTACTCAAGTTATCGTGTTAAACCGCGACGGACGGACATGGCTCAATCGAATTTTTTTTCGATACTGATGATTTTGATATATGGAAGTCTATATCTATCTCGATTCCTTTATACCTGTACAACCAACCGTTATCCAATCAAAGTTAATATACTCTGTGAGCTCTGCTCAACTGAGTATAATTATAAAGTTATATACAGTGATTTAGGGTAAAGTGTAACACTAGTAACAATTTATGCGACGTGCAATAACGCCAGTGGAATCAAAGAGGGCCTCCTACGCAGAAATACTGTAGATCGCGTAGCCGGTGTTGGATCGGCTAAGGGTTATTTTTATGAAGCGCGGCCCAAGGCCCCTACGCAGTAAAGTGTTCTGCGCGATAACTGTGGATCGCGTAGCCGGATTGGATCGGCTAAGGATTATTTTATGAGTCCCGGCCGAAGGTAGCCTACGCAAAAGGGGTGCCTAAAATAATAGAATAATACCGAAGATGTGTATTTTTTATGGCATCGTTTTATCACTGAATGAAAACTGAATCCAGCTTATTCAAAAATACTGACAATATATATTAAAAATATTAAATTCCCCAATTTACACGTTGTCGGGATTTTTGTCGGGATTTGGTCGTGTTGGGATTATGAGTTGTCGGGATTTGGTCGTGTCGGTATTATGTGTTTCGAAATTTAGTGTTTCGGGATTTTGTAAGTCGGGATTAAGTTATACACCCAGTAAGTAGATGTCAGTATTGGTGTAAGTGCACACATGAATTGTTGTTTTATTGCAATCGTTGGCATTTTAATATGCGCTTTACTATTTGCATTTCAGAGAATATTTGCGCTTTAGAGTTTGCGTGCTTTGCAACAGATTTCTTGCCGATTTCAATGTTCCTGTCAACTGCCGCTGACTCCTTGGCGCCTTCTGCTATTGCTCATTCAACTGAACTGAATAATAGTTGTACGTGAAGCATTCACGCATACTCATTTATATGTTTGCATACATTGAAGTGAATATAGTTCGCAAATTCCGCTTGTGCATGCATTTAAATGAAGTAAATAAACCTAATGTAGACAAATAACTGCAGTGGCTTATATAAATGTACACAATTATATGCACACCCACACACGTATAAACTTCTATTTGTTATCCTGGAAAAATCAGATAAAATCAGGGTTTTAAAAAAGTGGTTATAGACTAGAATTGAAAAGGTGCAATCTGGAATCGAACCGGATTGAAAAAGTGCATTTGTTCCGGCTTTAGTTTAAAGCAACGGACTATTGTGTACAGATAGCTACTCCCTATGCAAACTTATCCGCAGTCATTTCCCCGATAGAGAAATTTGGAAGGGAACTCATCTACGACAACGGACCGTTTAACTTGTTCACGGATGGATCGCAGTTGGATGGAAAGTTAGGTAGGGGGGGCCTTTTTTCAGGAGCTAAATGTAAGCCGCAAGTTTTAAATTGGCTAATCACTGCAGCGCTTCTAAGAGGAAGTTTCCGCGTTTAAGGATGCGGTGGATGAAATGCTATCCAGTGCTACTACGGTTAGGAAATTTAACATCTACTATAATAGCCAAGCGGCTATCAAGGCCATAAACTCAACTATAGTGTGAGCGAGAATGTTCTGGGAGTGTCTAACTCCGCTTGTGATTACATCAAACCATTTTATGAATAAGATTATCTGGGACCCAGGCCATAGTGATATCCCGGGCACTGTCAAGCGGATCTCTAAGCGCGCATCATTACAACTGAACCGGATAAAAAATGCCTGTAGGGATTTCGGGACTCTCCACCTAAAGGGTGCTCCTGCATAGATGCGCCTCGAGTCAGCCTCAGCAAGCGTTGGACGGACACCACCATTTGTAGGCTAGCAAGATCTTTCTGGCCGAAAGTGGATGCAGGAGGTTTAATGAAATAATTCTGTTCACTAAGGCTCATCTATCAATGGATTTTGACCGGGCGCTGTCCAATGGCAATCCATGGGGTACATCTCAATATACAGGAAATCTTAGCTTGCTGTAGCTGTGTGGTGGATGATGGGGTGGAATCATCGAATCACTTTATGCTTGCTTGCCTGCTTTTGCCAAAACTAGGCGAAAGTGATTCGGTCGCTACTCACATGGATCTCCGATTCTCTTAGTAGCTATAGCTACATCACCGTTGTTTATTTTATGTGGTATCACAATGGACCTTCATTTTGTCCAGAGAGCTCCACCAGGGCAGTTACCACCTGAACGTACTTAATCTTTGGAGAATGTCCTGGAGTGGAATGAACAGCTATGAAAGCGTCGGTGAGCTACTGCTGCCAGTGGCTACTGCAAGTTGCTGAGTGCAGTCACTATAATAATAATAGTAATAATATGGTATTTCTCTGTCCGAATGAGATTCCCTATCCTGGCTACCGCTGCAACCATACGCAACTTAAATTAGTTTCATCTTTTAGATGCGATCGCTTAAACAATTTTTTTAAATAGTAACGCGGCTAACCCTCAAGTAACTTTTTTCTTTCCGGCGTGATGGCTGAAAAGAAAGGGTATAACGAGGAGCGACTACGGAAAATCTGTTATGTTTTCTACGCCTGTAAATCGGTGTTTGGAAAGTTTTATGGTCTCAAGCCGAAGATAAGGCTATAGTGTACACGGTGGCTCTGTGGTGTGATGGGCAGCTCTGAAGAACTATAATCTCACCACCCTACATAAAGTTCAATGCAATGCTTAACTTGGTGCCACCTAAGCTTTTGGCACCAGCTCCATGGTAGCTTCAGATTCCATATTATGCCATCGGGAAGGGTTTGGCAGTATCCTAAATCAACACCCGGCTGGCACAATAAGTTCAGAATCCCTCGAAATAGATATAATTAAAAAATGCACAGTATTGCAGTTAACAAATCTACTCTGACGGCACCGAGTTGGACGGATGAAGGGGCTGTGATATGTTCGGACTCTCTAGAAACTTATACGTAAGAGAGTCACTGGAGAATAGAAACGTTACTGGTAAGGTAAATCTCCTGTGACAGCAATAAGAGTGCATCCGAAATATCGCAGAGATATTTCATTAAAAGACGTTACTGGTTCTAAATCTGTCCCCTCGCAGTGCTTTCACTCACTCTTTCAACATTGTGATGTCTTACAAATTGGCAATAGTCCCCATTTTCAGACTTTTTGCATCCGTTCTTAACTGGTTTAGTCGTAAGTGGTTCTGAAATAGTCGCTGCCTTTGAGTAAATGTTTGCGCGACGATAACCACCGAAGAGATTTTAGGCCGATCTTCCATTCCAATTTGCGTCGTGCTCTTTTTAGTTGTTCCTACAATTCGCGGGACCGGACCTACATGTTTAATGTCGAATCCGAACGACATCTGCAAGGCAAATGATTTTTTACTAAAGAAGCTTTTCATGGCAGAAATACACTCGGAGTGCTTGCCACATCAATACCGAGGGACGACTCCGCTTAGAGAAACTTTCTTCTTTGAGTAATTAATTTAATTACATATTGCTCCAATACAACGCTGTGGTACAAGTGTGGCTACCAACTGTCGCGCTCTGCATTAGCATCAGTTCAGAGGTAGTCATTAAATCTGTAGTGCGAATCTGATGCTTTCAGTGACTGGTTCCCATTTTAGCTGCAGGGTAGTAACTTGGGCAAGCTGTGTCGTAGCAGTCATACCTATTTACCTATATCAAAACTAATTTTCTCTCAAACAAATGAAATATTCCTTAGCGAGACAGATTTTCCCCCGAAGAGCAAGAGGTTAAGTCAGTGATATAATGCTACACAGGCTGTTGTCTTTTGTAGTGATTCCGTCGTGGTTAGGTATTTTCCCATTTGACAAAATGATAGCTGCATCTTGGATGCTGAATTTACCGTCGCGACGGTTTGGCACAAGAACCTGCATAACCCCTTTGGTATGGACATATCGAACTTTGATTGCCCCCTTAGATGTTTCTATGTTTCTCTTAGGGAGGTCTTTTGATCGTATTGGTTATCCTAAATAAACTAAAAAGTATTTCACTTTACTACTAGTTCTGGTCTTATCCTAAAATAATAAAAGTTTCCGCAGGATATACTAATACAAATACTTGCAAATATTTTTTATACTCAGCTGAGCAGAGCTCACAGAGTATATTTATTTTGTTCGCATAACGGTACCCCGTAACGGCATAAACTAGTCGAGATAGATATAGACTTCTATATATCAAAATGATCTGGGGGAAAAAGAAATTAGCACCATGTCCGTCTGCCCGACCGTCTGTCAGTGAACACGATAACTTGAGTAAATTTTGAGGTATCTTAATGAAATTTGGTATGTAAGTACCTGGGCACTCATCTCAGATCGCTGTTTAAAAATGAACGAAAATCGGATTATAACCACGCCCACTTTTTCGATATCGATAATTTTGAAAAACCGAAAAAGTACGATAATTCATTACAAATACGGATAAAGCGATGAAACTTAGTTGGTTGACCATATGACGCGGAGTAGAAAATTAGTAAAATGTTGGGCAATGGGCGTGGCACCTCCCACTTTTAAAAGAATGTAATTTAAAAGTTTTGCAAGCTGTAATTTGGCAGCTGAGTATGTAATGTTCGGTTACACCCGAACTTAGCCTTCCTTACTTGTTTAGTTGTAGACTTTCATGGTGTTGGTGTTTACAGCTGTCACTTGTTTCCAACAATTTTTATGTTGTCAACAAAAATCTCTTTTAGTGTATTTTTATATATATGTGTGCATATGTGAGTGAATTTTCACATGTCAAGTTGTTACCCTACATTTCATTCCTTCATTCCTCTTTTCTTTAAAAACACACATAGACCCACACACTATGCACAATCGATACATGTGATAGGAATCATTTTAAGCGACGCGTCAGAATACTCACACTAACACTCCTTTGCTGATCCCGCGCTTCCATGCTACATTCTTCTATCTTCTATAACTTTTATTTGCATTCGTACTTTTGCTTTCCTTTTCATTCGTTTTTCTGGTATCTGCACTTCTTTGTGTACAAGCATATTGACATTTTTAGAAAAGACCAAAAGTTTCACGATAAAGGGAAATTCGGTGGCGGGGGCGTATAATGTGTGCGTGGAGACAAAGAGCTTTCCTAAAGCAATGGCCCATTATTTGACATTATTTAGTGCAACATCCTGCGATAGTAACGTTCACGCATGCGAGCAACAACTACACATATAACAGTGCTCCCCTCTTCGCTACAACAACAACTACAATAGCAACAACTACACACTAACTTGTAAAATTATGTTCATTTTTTCAGCACACTCGCACAAACTTACAACATATACACATACTGAAATATATCCTGCCATGGAACACCAAAACTAATCAAAAAAGATGATAGAAAAATATTAAAGACCACCTTTATATAAATGGACCAAAAATAGAAGGCAATTTTTCCTTTAATACAGACATAGTCTTGTTGAATTTTGACTAAAAAACTTTAACAATAGCTCTTGTAAAAGAATCTTGAGATTTAAAAACTATAAAGGTGGAACGCCAGCGCAATCTTTCAATTTAAGGCAAACCATGTACTTGGGAATAACTAATTGATTATTTAAAATTTAAACACGCACTCTACCTTTATAATTTTAAATCCCAAAATTATTTTACAAGAGCTATTGTTAAAATTTTTAGTCAAAATTCAACAAGACTATGTCTGTATTAAAGGAAAAATTGGTCCATTTATATAAAGGTAGTCCTTAAAATTTTTGTATCATCTTTTTATTTTCAATTTTTTAGTACTGTCTACAAAAAGGCAATAGCAACTTTGATTAGGAATTTAAGTAATTCCTAAGTGAAAATTCTTATCTTTATTTACTTACTTACTAATTGGCGCTTAACCGTCTAAACGGTTATGGCCGTCCAACAAGGCGCGCCAGTCGCTCCTTCGCTCCGCCAACCGGCGCCAATTGGTCACACCAAGGGAGTTTAAATCGTTTTCCACCTGGTCCTTCCAACGGAGTGGGGGCCGCCCTCTACCTCTGCTTCCATAGGCGGGTTCCGATAGAAACACTTTCTTGGCCGGAGCATCATCTTTCATTCGCATAACATGGCCTAGCCAGCGCAGCCGCTGCGTTTTAATTCGCTGGACTATGTTGATGTCTGCGTATAGCTCGTACAGCTCATCATTAAATCTTCTTCGGTACTCGCCATCGCCAACGCGTAGAGGTCCATAAATCTTTCGAAGAACTTTTCTCTCGAACACTCCCAAAGCCGCTTCATCTGCTGTTGTCATGGTCCATGCTTCTGCCCCATATAGCAGGACGGGTACGATAAGTGACTTGTAGAGTATGATTTTCGTTCGCCGAGAGAGGACTTTACTTTTCAATTGCCTACCTAGTCCAAAGTAGCATTTATTGGCAAGATTGATTCTTCGCTGGATTTCAGTGCTGATGTTGTTGCTAGTGTTGATGCTGGTTCCCAAATAAACGAAGTCTTTTACTATTTCGAAATTATGGCTGCCAACAGTAGCGTGGTTGCCAAGGCGCATATGCGCTGACTCTTTGCTCGATGACAGCAGGTACT
The DNA here is from genome assembly GCA_029619165.1 of Eurosta solidaginis. NCBI lineage: Eukaryota > Metazoa > Arthropoda > Insecta > Diptera > Tephritidae > Eurosta > Eurosta solidaginis. The sequence continues at coordinate 22,826 of JARSSU010037239.1, read as the reverse complement.
TCGTTTTGTCCTCATTCACCATCAAACCCATCTTTACCGCTTCTTTTTCCAGCTTGGAGTAAGCAGAACTAACAGCGCGGGTGTTTAGGCCGATGATATCAATGTCATCAGCATATGCCAGTAATTGCACGCTTTTATAGTATATTGTTCCAGTGCGGTTAAGTTCTGCAGCTAGTATAATTTTCTCCAGCATCAAATTAAAGAAATCGCACGATAGGGGGTCACCCTGTCTGAAACCTCGTTTAGTTTCGAACGGCTCGGAGAGGTCCTTCCCAATTCTGACTGAGCTGATGGTGTTGCTCAACGTCATTTTGCACAGCCGTATAAGTTTTAGCGGGGAAACCAAATTCAGACATAGCGGCATATAGGCAGCTCCTTTTCGTGCTGTCGAAGGCGGCTTTAAAGTCGACGAAGAGGTGATGTGTGTCGATTCTCTTTTCACGGGTTTTTTTCCAAGATTTGGCGCATTGTGAAAATCTGGTCGATGGTAGATTTACCAGGTCTGAAGCCGCACTGATAAGGTCCAATCAGCCGGTTCACGGTGGGCTTCAATCTTTCGTGCAATACACTTGAAAGCACCTTATATGCGATATTAAGAAGGCTGATTCCACGATAGTTGGTGCATTTTGCAGTATCCCCCTTCTTGTGGACTGGGCAAAGAACACTTAGATTCCAACCGTCGGGCCATGCACTCGTCGGCCCATATTTTGCTAAGAAGCTGCTGCATGCGCCTTACCAACGCCTCGCCACCGTACTTGAATAGCTCCGCAGGCAATCCATCAGCGCCCACGGCCTTGTTTTTCAATCTGGTTATTGCTATTCTAACTTCGCCATAATCGGGCGGGGGGACATATATTCCATCATCATCGATTGCGGGATCGGGTTCTTCATCTCTGCGCGGTGAATTGCTGCCTCCATTTAGGAGAGCAGAGAAGTGTTCCCTACATAATCTAAGCACACTCTGGACATCAGTTACAAGGTCGCCGTTTTCGTTCCTACAGGAGTTTGCCCCGGTCTTAAAACCTTCCGTCTGTCGCCGTATTTTTTGGTAAAATTTTCGGGCGTTATTCCTGGTGGCTAGCAGCTCAAGCTCCTCGCACTCACGCCTTTCTGCTTCTGCTTTTTTCTTCCTGAAAAGACGTCTCGCTTCCCTTTTCAACTCACGATAGCGTTCACACACTCCTCTTGTCGCGTCGCTTTTAACGTAGCCCTGTAGGCAGCGTCTTTTCTTTCGGTTGCAACGCGGCATTCTTCATCGTACCAGTTGTTTTTTCGCGGCCACCGGTAACCATTTTTTCCTCGGCGGCAGTACGAAGTGCTTTGGAGATATGCTCCCACTGCTCCTGTATTCCTTCAGGATGAGTTGTGTTCTCAGAGAGCGAAATCATTGGCAGTCTGTTGTGATTGAAGCTTTTCGACGTCTAGCTTTCCTTGTGTTTTTTGTTCCTTGGTTTTAGCCGCGTTACGCGGGTGCGTATTTTGGCTGCAACGATATAATGGTCCGAGTCGATGTTAGGTCCTCGGATCGTGCGCACATCTAAAACACTGGAGGCATGCCGTCCGTCTATCACAACGTGATCGATCTGATTGCGAGTAGTTCGATCAGGAGACAGCCATGTAGCTTGATGTATCTTTTTATGCATTTACCTCGTGCTGGATATGACCATGTTTCGAGCACCGGCAAAGTCAATCAGCCTCAGTCCGTTAGGAGAAGTTTCATTGTGTAGGCTGAACTTTCCGACTGTAGGCCAAAAACACCTTCTTTGCCCACCTGGCGTTAAGTCGCCAAGCACGACTTTTATATCATGACGGGGGCAGCGCTCGTATGTGCGTTCTAATTGTTCATAAAAAGTGTCTTTCACCTCATCGTCTTTCTCCTCTGTCGGCGCATGGGCGCAGATGAATGATATATTAAAAAATGTTGCTTTTATTCGGATAGCGGCGAGACGCTCGTCCACAGGCGTGAACGCCAGCACTTGGCGACAAAGTCTCTCTCCCACCACGAATCCGACGCCGAAACTGCGCTTATTCGTATGGCCACTCCAATAGATGTCACAATTTTTGATCTTCTTTCTTCCTTGTTTCGACCAACGCATTTCTTGGATGGCGGTGATGTCAGATTTTGCTTTGATGAGGACGTCAACCAGCGGGCATCTGCACCAATCCCATTCAGAGAGCGATCTTTATTTATTTGTTCAAAATAGCAAGATTTAAGAGAATTAGTGGAATTTTCGCTGACAACACTGGCGAAAACAACAGAATTCCACCTCGCATCATAACAAGAGAATGCCACCTCGTTTGTCAGCTACTTAATTTGAACAGCTGAAATCGTGGTGAAATTCGCATACGCCTGAAAGTCTAAAGGAGGCTAGCGATGAAGGTATGGCCTAATCTTCTAAATAGTTCGACTTGTGCGTTATGTAGCTCAAATTTTTTGATCAAACATTGCACTGTCACCGAGTTTTAAACTATATTTCAGGTTTCAGGTCTCTAGATCAGGAAGTTAGTTAAAAATCGATTGCAAGATTCCCAATTTAAAAATTAGTTTTCTCAAATATCTCGATCCATGCGCCACCTAGTGGAATTTTTTTTGATAAAATATTGCATTGTCACCGGGTTTTGACCCACGGCCCAAGTTTCAAGTTTCTAGCTCACCGGCAAGTAACTCAAAAATCGATCGCAAGATTCCTTTCGTTTTTCAGGGTTCTGTAGTTATCTCAATTAGCACGCCACCTAGCGGAACTTTGTTTTCTATAAATTGTACTGTCACCAGGTCTCAAACTATGTGCTAAGTTACAAGTCTCTAGGTAACCGGGAAGTTAGTTAAAAATGGATTGAAAAATTCCTAAATTAAAATTAATTTTCCTAATATCTCGATCCATGCGCCACCTAGCGCAATTTTTTGATAAAATATTGCATTGTCATCGGGTACTGACTTACGGCTCAAGTTTCATATCTCCAGCTCACCGGAAAGTTACTCAAAAATCGATTGCAAGATTCCGTGCGTTTTTTTCAGGGATTTTCGTTTATCTCGATTCGTCTGCCAGCTGGCGGCATCTTGTTTTCCGCGAATTGTAGTGCCATCGACTCGCAAACTATGTGCTAAGTTTCAAGTCTCTGGATCAACGAGAAGTTGGTTAAAAGTCGATCGCAAAATTTCTTTTTTAAAATTAATTTTCTGTATATCTCGATCCGTGCGCCACCTAGCGGATTTTTTTCACTTGCATTGTAATGTCTCTCAAATCTGAACTATGTTCTAAGTATCAAGTGTCTAGCTCAACGGGAAGTTACCGAAAAAGACTTTTCCATCGATCAAAAGTTCGTATGGAAATGAGGGGCAAACATGAAAGCGACCTAATATAATGGTAAAAAACAAAAAAAAATAAAAAAAGGATACATATTTGGATTTCGAAATAGAATTTTCTGACAGAAATCGAATTAATCGGAAAAGGCCAGATTTTTATGATTCTCGTAAAAAAAAATTCAGTTTTCTAAACACCCCGAAGTAAATTCCTCGGTTCTAATTACTGCCAGTGCTGGCGATAGTTCTATTTCCTATTAGTAGTATGTTGACGGCTGAGTGACCTATCATCAACCTCAAAATATTTTTCATAAACTCAATACATTTTGAGCCGAGATAGGGCATTACTGAAAGAAATTCTAGGATTCGCAGAGAAAGGGGGAGTTTGATACACTGGGCTATATAAGGTAATATCCCGTTAAGTACTTGATGTGTTTTCTATGCTTAGCAATCAAGTTTTTTCTCTTCGAACGGCCGCCCATTTCAGCTGAGCAACTGCTTTCGACCCCGGACCAGAAGGAATTTACTATCATATTGTGGCCAACTAGCTCAAAGTGTATCTGCCCATTCAAGCTAAGACCAGATGATAATTTATTCTAAAATGGTTGGAACCGATTGAAAGCGAGGTCGGAAATATTCAGAAAATCCTCCACTGTGTTATTGATTATTTCATTAATTTTTACTAGATACTAACTTCAAGCATCTGACGGAATGTTTTAAACTCTTCCCACCCTCACCGACGTTATTGGTTAACTTGGATACATGGATGAACATAATCATCCATCTACTGTCCCCAACCTAGTCACACTCCTCATCAATCTAGGGCGTTGATCAGACAATTAAATAAAAGCGTTGGGCGCGTAAAATTTCTAAAAATTTGAGGCGTAGCATAACCTGATTAAGGTTCAGTTGGTCTTACTTATGACTAACAATAGAAGTTTGACGCGTCCAACGCTTTTATTTAATTGTCTGTTCTTATTAGATTGCTGAGGAGTACGATGACTAGTACCTAGGACCTACCTAATTATTTTCTAGCTTTTGGTATTATTATTACTTAATGTAAGTATTGTATTTACAATAATTATATTATTATCAAGTTTTTAGTCTTTATTTAATTGCCTATTATTCTCATTCTATTTACATAGTTCATTTAGTAACTCATTATTACAAGGAATCTTTCCTGACAATTTGTTACAATCTAGGTCGTCAATACATAATCATGCCAAAGACTTTACTCCACTCAGCGCCACGTGTGCTTGTCCCTTTTTGATTATTTCGATCCATGCGCCACCATTCGGGGGGTTTCTTTCTTATAATTGCATTGTCATTGGGATCTGATCTATATTCCAAGTTTCAAGCTTGTAGCTTATCGGGAAGTTACTTAAATTTTTAATTACAAAATTCGAAAAACAACGGCCGGCCTGTCAAGTCAAGCTAAACCAAACCGTTTAAAAACGTCTAGAATAGAAAATTCGGGCTAAGCATGAACAGCCAATTCGTTTGACTACAGGGTATCTTGGAAACACTAACACAACAAAAAAATTAGTAGCATCACCGTGCGGAGTATACTTCCAATGCTTACAGTTTTCATTTTTATACTCAGTTGAGCAGAGCTCACATAGTATATTAACTTTGATTGCATAACGGTTGGTTGTACAGGTATAAAGGAATCGAGATAGATATAGACTTCCATATATCAAAATCATCAGTATCGAAAAAAATTCGATTGAGCCATGTCCGTCCGTCCGTCCGTCCGTCTGTCCGTTAACACGATAACTTGAGTAAATTTTGAGGTATCTTGATGAAATTTGGTATGTAGATTCCTGGGCACTCATCTCAGATCGCTATTAAAAATGAACGATATCGGACAATAACCACGCCCACTTTTTCGATATCGAAAATTTCGAAAAATCGAAAAAGTGCGATAATTCATTACCAAATACGCATTAAGCGATGAAACTTGGTACGTGAGTTGAGCTTATGACGCAGAATAGAAAACTAGTAAAATTTGGACAATGGGCGTGGCACCGCCCACTTTTAAATGAAGGTAATTTAGAAGTTTTGCAAGCTGTAATTTGGCAGTCGTTGAAGATATCATGATGAAATTTGGCAGGAACGTTACTCTTATTACTTTATGTCTGCTTAATAAAAACTAGCAAATCGGAGAACGACCACGCCCACTTTTTAAAAATTTTTTTTTAATTCAAATTTTAAAAGAAAAGTTAATATCTTTACAGCATATAGTAATTATGCCAACATTCAACTCCAGTAATGATATGGTGCAACAAAATACAAAAATAAAAGAAAATTTCAAAATGGGGCATGGCTCCGCCCTTTTTCATTTAATTTGTATAGGATGCTTTTAATGCCATAAGTCGAACAAAAATTTACCAATCCTTGTGAAATTTGGTAGAGGCTTAGCTCCTAGGACGATAACTGGGCGTGGCTTCAACGATTTCGCCCTTTTTCACAGAAAACAGTTTTTATACACAGTCGACCGTCTGTCCTTCCGCTCGGCCGTTAACACGATAACTTGAGCAAAAATCGATATATCTTTAATAAACTCAGTTCACGTACTTATCTGAACTCACTTCGTATTGGTGTAAAAAATGGCCGGAATCCGACTATGACCACGCCCACTTTTTCGATATCTAAAATTACGAACAATGAAGAAAATGCCATAATTATATACCAAATACGAAAAAAGGAATGAAACATGGTAATTGTATTGGTCTATTGACGCAAAATATAACTTTAGAAAAAAACTTGGTAAAATGGGTGTGACACCTACCATTTTAAGTAGAAGAAAATGAAAAAGTTTTGCAGGGCGAAATCAAAAGCCCTTGGAATCTTGGAAGGAATACTGTACGTGGTATTACATATATAAATAAATTAGCGGTACCCGACAGATGATGTTCTGGATCACCCTGGTCCACATTTTGGTAGATATCTCGAAAACGATTTCACATATACAACTAAGGGCCACTCCCTTTTAAAACCTTCATTAATACCTTTAATTTGATACCCATATCGTACAAACACAGTCTAGAGTCACCCCTGGTCCACGTTTATGGCGATATCTCGAAAAGGCGTCCACATATAGAACTAAGGCCCACTCCTTTTTAAAATACTCATTAACACCTTTCATTTGATACCCATATCGTAAAAAAAAATTCTAGAGTCACCCCTGGCCCACCTTCATGTCGATATCTCGAAAAGGCGTCCACCTATAGAACTAAGGCCCACGCCTTTTTAAAATACTCATTAACACCTTTCATTTGATACCCATATCGTACAAAAAAATTCTAGACTCACCCCTGGCCCACCTTTATGGCGATATCTCGAAAAGGCATCCACCTATAGAACTAAGGCCCACTCCCTTTTAAAATACTCATTAACACCTTTCATTTGATACCCATATCGTATAAACAAATTCTAGAGTCACCCCTGGTCCACCTTTATGTCTATATCTCGAAAAGGCGTCCACCTATAGAACTAAGGCCCACGCCCTTTTAAAATACTCATTAACACCTTTCATTTGATACCCATATCGTACAAACAAATTCTAGAGTCACCCCTGGTCCACCTTTTTGGCGATATCTCGAAAAGGCGTCCACCTATAGAACTAAGGCCCACACCCTTTTAAAATACTCATTAACACCTTTCATTTGATACCCATATCGTACACAAAAATTCTAGAGTCACCCTGGCCCACCTTTATGGCGATATCTCGAAAGGGCATCCACCTATAGAACTAAGGCCCACTCCCTTTTAAAATACTCATTAACACCTTCATTTGATGCCTATATCGTACAAACAAATTCTAGAGTCACCCCTGGTCCACCTTTATGGCGATATCTCGAAAAGGCGTCCACCTATAGAACTAAGACCCACGCCCTTTTAAAATACTCATTAACACCTTTCATTTGATACCCATATCGTACAAACAAATTCTAGAGTAACCCCTGGTCCACCTTTATGGCGATATCTCGAAAAGGCGTCCACCTATAGAACTAAGGCCCACATTGTACAAACGCATTCTAGAGTCACCCCTGGTCCACGTTTATGGCGATATCCCGAAAAGGCGTACATCTATAGAACTTAGGCCCACGCTCTTTAAAATACTCATTAATACCTTTTATTGATACCCATATCGTACAAAATAAATTCTAGAGTCACCCCTGGTCCACCTTTATGGCGATATCTCGAAAAGACGTCCACCTATAGAACTTAGGCCCACTCCCTTTTAAAATTATCATTAACACATTTCATTGATACCCATATCGTACAAACAAATTCTCGAGTCAGGCCTGGTCCACCTTTATGGCGATATCCCTAAATGGCGTCCATCTATAGATCTATGGCCCACTTCCTCTTAAATACTCTTTAATACCTTCCATTTGTTACACATGTCATACAACCACATTCCAGGGTTACCCTAGCTTCCTTTTACAACATGGTGATTTCCCTTACTTTGTCTCCACAGCTCTCAACTGAGTATGTAATGTTCGGTTACACCCGAACTTAGCCTTCCTTACTTGTTTTAGCTAGTTTTACATTATGTCAACTTTGGCAGACAGCATTCATTGTTATTTGCTCGTTTTTATAATGGCATGTGAAAATATGGGTTATATATAATATTTGTTTTTACATGTCTATATATACATATAATATAAGTTTGGGTATTGGCGCATTTTTTGTGGTGTTGCACCACGACACCAAAGCCAGGGCTGCTTTCAACTCAGTGATTCAATGGCGTTACATGCGCCAATAAGTCAAATTATATTTGCGTGTCAGACACGAGTTTGGCGCTTTAGATGCTATTGGCGACGCTGCGGTGATGTCGGTAGTGCTGATAATTCAGCATGTGAACATGAGGAAGCAATAATCGCGACTCGACTATTGCGTAGCAAATTTCTAGCTCGTAACAAACGTCTCTTAGGACGCAATGCTGGTAAGTCAGGTTTTGAACAAGATGAATTCTGTGGTCATATATCAGCCAGAGTAGAGTTGAGTTACCGTTTGATATTCGATGAAAATTATTTTTCGAATAGCTTGTTTTAAAATAGGTCGTTATTCCAAAGGCAAAAATCGTTTTGGTGAAGCTGAAACTTACCTTGGTTGTCGCTACAAGACAAAATAAACTTTTTTTAACAAGTAAAGGTGGCTAGTTCGAGTGTAACCGAACATTATATACTCAGCGTGAGCTTCAATTGCACGTTTCATTTCAAATAAATTACTTTTCTACATAACACGTGGCACCAACCGTTTAAAAAAAATGTCTCCCCATTTCCTCTTACAGTAAACTTGATAAGTGAAATATCATTGATTCAGAACTATTTTTTGCTAAGTTATAGCTTATTATTCTAGCCTACGACCCTTTTAAACTTGTTTTATATCTAAGTTGCCGCGGTCTTTAACCGATCCCGTTCATTTTTACTAGAATATTTCCTGCTATAGGGAAAATCTGTGTACCCAATTTTATTACGATCCGTTAATTTTTCTTCGAGTTATGGCTCCCGAAGCATAGAAAATTGCTTAGTCATAAAGGGGTGGTGCCACGCCCACTTTTTTAAATTCGAAGTTTTTCCTATTTATTATTATAAATCTACTTGAGAAATGAAATGCCATTGATATAAATCTCTTTTTTGCAAAGATAAAGCTTATTTTTATTCGTCCACGACCCTTTTAAAATCTTTTATATAAAAGTGGCGTGGTCCTTAACTGATTCCATTATTTTTCTTCAAAGCATTCCTCATAGTAAATGCAACCTCTCTGCCGAATTTTCTTTTCAACATCCAAAGCATGTTGTGCTGTGCTGATCGCGATATTCATGTATTCGAACAGCATTAGGTTAGGTCTTTGCCCGTCCGTGAAAACCTCACAAAGACTGAATGAGTCCGTAGTGTTACCAGAAGTTTGCTAACCACCAGTCTGAAAACCCCTATCAAAACCCAGGAGCTATGTTAAAAATAACTCCGTCCTCTGGCAAACACTAGAAGCTTTCAAGGACCTGTGCCACTTGCTACTTCTAGATCTGACTCACTCCAACTAGTTAAGACTTCGCTTTCAAGCGCAGGGCACTAACATAAAACGTTTCTTCCTCCAACCCGCACTTCCTACATCTGCTATCACTGACCAAGCCTAATTTAAAGATTTGTGACGCCAGAGGCTGTGTCCAGCCAGAATTTCGTCTACACTCCTATATTTTTAATGATAGGAGTAACTTTGTTTAAAGCCCCGTGCTTGAGGCCACGCCTTTCCCGCTTGGTCGACCATGTGAAACTCTTGTCTTCTCTTAATCTCGCACAATTTAATTGGGACGTCTACGGAGCAGGCTTTAGCTCGTTCATCCGCCTTTCATTCCCGTGTATTTCCATATACCCTGGGATCCAATATAGATGTATGCTTCTCCCTGTAGTTAACTAATCTAATTAACTTATTTATTAACAACTTTTATGTTGTTGATATTTTAAAAGTTCATTTTTTAATAATTCAAAAAATTTTATATTTTGAATACACAAATTTTCATGAACAAAAGTGTACATGATAAAAATAATTTTATAAATTTTAAAGTATATAAATTTAAAGTAGATACATAATAATTATCCTATCCCGATTCTTTCCAGGAATTGCTTACACTCTAACACACTTTTAGATGATGTGCTATAAAAGTTGACGCGGCTGCGGTTTTAGCTATCATCATCCAATGTATCTACTGCTTAGATAGCGGATACTATTTCCGCCTGAAAAACACGGCGGCTTTTAGGATCGGTTTATTTCCGCTTCAGCGCAGTAGGTATAACGTAAACCACACGCCTTCCATTACTTTGGAACCATTGGTGTACACATGTATTGCCTAGTCCGCCATTTGGGCACCCTTGCCCCAATCATACACCCTATTGTAGCTTTAAGAGCACCTTCGAAGCGTAGATGCGGAATCAGGCAGTATGTTCGTCCTGTAATTGATGACCCTATACTACTCAGGCTGTATAATCTGAGAATCAATTCATTCCGACAATATATTCAATTGAATTAGGTAACAAAATTTTTAATGATGAATTATCTTGCCCAAAATATGCCCTAGTAACCATGAAATCACTTTGCAAAGCCTAAACCGAAACGTTTTTAGGTTTAAATCTTTCATTTCAAGTATAAATTATCTTTTCTTAGTTACCTTAGTTCATGTTCTTCTAATTAGCCAAACGCATTTCTTGTTAAAATTGCCACCAGTGATGTCTAAGTCACCAAACATCGTAAATTACCCTCATTACCAGCGCCTACAACATCATCATAAATATTATGTGTAATCATTATTACTTAACACTTTCTTTGGCTGTTAAGAATGAATGTCTTAAGTGCCTTTTTCATGCTAATGTCCTTAATTTATTTTGTAATTTTATGTGTGTGTTTGTGTGTCCTTGGTGCCAACAGACGTGTTAGCTCTTACTAAGATTCAGTGTAACTTTACAAACATACATAAATATATGTAGGTGTATATTCATGTATGGCAAAATTTTCTCAAAGATTCAGCTACAAAATTTTACACCAATGAAGCGGAACAAATAAAGAAGTAAGGACGTCTAAGTTTGGGTGAAACCGAATATTACATACCCAGCTGTACACTTAAAATGCTGTTGTTGTTTGTTTTGTGTGCTTAATAGTGTTAAAAGGCTGTAATAATACATATACATATATTTCTATTCTGATCTAATTTTTCTTCGAGTTATGGCTTCCAAAACATAGAAAATTGCTTAGTCATAAAATTTTATTTTTTTCCTATTTATTATTATAAATCTACTTAGGAAATGAAATGCCATTGATATAAAGCTCTTTTTTGAAAGTATAGCTATTTGTGTTCGTCGACCCTTTTAAAAATCTTTATTAAAGGGGCGTGTCACTAACGTTTCGTAACTTTTCTTCAAAGCATTCCTTATAGTAAAGGCAACCTCTCTGGCGAATTTTGTTACGATATGTTTAACGATTTTTGATTTATGATTAATATTTGTAAAATTTATTTTATCACAAGTGGGCGGTGCCACGCCCATTTAAAATGTTTTTTCAATGAGTCTCAATATCAGTCCACATGTCAAGTTTCAATATTCTAGGTATATTGCTTACTAAATAATCAGGTTTTTTGTGTTTTCCAAAATGGTATATATATAAAAATTGGGCGTGGTTATCATTCGATTTCGCTCATTTTTATACCAATCTATTCTGGGTCCAGATAAGCTCGTGTACCAAATTTGGTGAAGATATCTCAATATTTACTCAAGTTATCGTGTTAACGGACAGACGGACAGACGGACGGACGGACATGGCTCAATCAATATTTTTTTTCGATACTGATGATTTTGATATATGGAAGTCTATATCTATCTCGATTCCTTTATACCTGTACAACCAACCGTTGTCCTATCAAAGTTATAATACCCTGTGTACAAGTACAGCTGGGTATAAAAAGAAAAGCTGTGTAACATAATAATGCTATTCTTGATTGTAATTGAAGGCGAAATCGTAAATGGTTAATTGGCATTGAGGTAATCTGATTATATTCGATAGCTGGAATGATTTTAGAGAAAACACTAATTTGATATAATAAGTTATCATTTTTTCGGGTCACTTTATAATCTAAACCAATGTTGGGTAAACTGTTTAGGCTAAGACAGTTTCGTTGATATGGTATGCAGTGTTCAACAATTTGAGCCCCACCAGTGCACAGTGAGGTCTACTAGCCTCCCCAGGATTGTCAGTGCAAGAATCCCAAAAAAAGAGTTTTCATTTAAAAAAAATATCACTATTGATTTAATATACCATTCACATTTAAAGCCTTTTCTCGACGAGGCCCTGTAATGTTGGTAAAGTCAGAGACAGAGACTTGGGTTCTCTTATTGTTTTTGGGCGTCAGTTGTAGGGAATACATAGCACGCGTTGTTAAACTTGGCTGGTATTTGATATTAGGTGAAAAAACTAAGCAGTACAGGATCGCGAAATAAAGTCAGACTAACCTTGGTTCCAGGACACGCAGGCTTGGAAAGAAATTAGCAAACACAAAGGCTAACCATAGAAGAAGAGGTTGAAGATTCCTTAGGTTACCACACCATAAAAGGGGATCTCATTAATTAGCCCACCACACAAATTTTAAAGAGAAGCACTGGCATGACGACGCTGCACTTAAACTATGATTAGAAGTTACAAAATTTAATGATACAAAATAATAACCAACCTTTTCCCAGATCAGACTTTGTGTAAGAACTGGAGTTTTCATATGTCTCAATTTAGTTCCGCAGTTTGTGATGCGAGCACATTATTTGAGAATGCGATGCCATCAAGAAGAAAGCAAAAGATCCTTGGACTATCGCAATAAGAATATAAGCACATACATAATCTAAAGTCTGCGCCGATTTTAGAATGAAGAAATAGAGCTTTAGGTCACTACCCCTTCCTCCTCTTTTTTCTGCCCCTCATGACGTTCTCGCTGTTCCTTCCTCTCTCTTTCCTTCTTTTCTCCTTCTACACTAACCTATCCTTCGGATGTTACGTGCGACCAGCAGAAATTATGATTTCGATGAATTAGTGTCGCTAGTGGACTTGCCCCGCATTGGTGATAAATTATGTGACTTCACGTTCCTCGGTGAATTCGTTCGCAAGTATTGAATCTAACGACAACGAGTTTTGATTATCTCCATAACAAATGTCCCCAAAGTGAACTGATGATGGTGCATAATGACTATATCGAACAGTACTTCCTGGCGATGCCGTCTACAACACTTATTCAGTTTATCGTACCGTCTCACACACCCTGACATATAACTATGTACAATTCCTGTTGATAAAAAATCGATAACTCATCGGCAACGTCTCTTATCGATAACAAATCGACAACTCATCTACATCTCTTCAACATACGCCACTCTCAAACCGATAACGTGCCGAAAGCTAATTGGTAACATTCCGCTAACATATCGCTAGGTTTTCTATAACATATCGACAATTTTCAATAAAAACCGATAAATTTTCGGTAAAAATTGAAACTCCATCTATAACTTAGTACTTCGATAAAAAAAAACCCTATAACTCGTCTTTATCTCTCCATAAAACGACAATAGCAACCCGGGAACAAATTAATAACGCTGCAAAGCGATAGTTTTTTGATATCTTCCTCCATAAGAAACTTTTCAATAAAAACGGCGGTGAAAAATTGATAAAAATTTTAATCATGTTACACGTGATCATATATCCAGCTGGAGAGCGCGTCTACTAGGCTGTGAAATCTCCGAATATCTGAAAGCTAGAAACAGCATTTTCCTTTGTCGACTTATCATGTATAAGGAGCCTAGTTACCTATATGATAGGCTAATTTTCCCCAGGTCTGCTCGAATCAACGACCTAATAGTACCAACTTATAACTATCTAACATCTGGACGGCTATTCTTTGTCAATGCTATTCGCCTATGGAACTCTATTCCAGTATCCATTCGTAGTAGTCTAAATAAAAGCAACTTTAAAAATGTTCTTTATGCTCACTTTATTTGAAGCCATTATACTTCTGAGTTTTCGCCATCAATATGTATGAGTGTAAACAATGTTTTGTTATTGAATTAATTATTTATTTATTTTAGATACTTTCTTAATTTACTTCTCTATGTTAATATGATAATTTAACCTACATAACCTTCTGTTATTACTTTTGTTTTTTTATCATTGCGATTTATCTTTTTGTTGTGACTATAAAAGATCCTAGATCTTATTGTACTAACACTCTTTTTGCAATAAATGAAATGAAAATGAAAAAACTATTCGGTAGCCATAGTTATCGATAAAAATTTTATAATATTTGATAACAAATGGCAAACCGATAACTCGTCGCTAAGAAATTGATACGATGCCCATAACCCGTCGATAGCCAACCATAACTCGTAGATCCAAACGTTTGTTATCCAAAATAAAACATATCATAAGTAAATTGCAAAGCATATATAGATGTGAGCATATGTTTGTATATCTATGTGCTAACATGTAAAAAGGACCGCACTTAATCGACAGTACTGATAATTCTATTAATCATCTGCCACTTAAACATAAATACAAATTGACTTTAATGTAATCAAATATGCAAACGTGACCACAAAAAATATTTCACTTTCCAACTCCATCAAACAACACACAAATAACTTTTTTACTTTTACTTCCGATCATCATTTCTTGACGGAAGGATGCAATTCACTGTGTTGGCATCCATCAGCGCTGCCACTCAATTATGGTGTTTGCAAATTTTTTTGCAACGATCGGACGTATTTCAATATACCAAAGATATTCACAGACACCCAACTTCCATCACTCTCACCTATGTTTCTAAACATCTGAAACGTTCTTACATGGTATGTAAGTATGTAAATCCCTATCAGACATATCTTACCGTTTAAACCAAGCAAATAGTTGCAAACTACCATGTTCTAATTCCAGGCCAACTTTCTCTTTTTGAGACAAGAATCGGCTTTTTTAACAGGGATGTATATTACTAATGGGAATTTATAGATTCTCGTTTGGAAATAATTAAATCACACTAGTTCAAATTGGGTTGAAAGAAGATCCTAGATGCCTGGGAAGCGTCATTAGTGTTTTGAAGTAACATGAACTGGCCGGTCAATAAAGACCTCACATATGCCAAAAGTGACCAAAGAGTTACCAGAGTTTGTTTGACGAACAAGCGGAAAAAACTAACTAGGCACCAGGACTTATGTTGTAGAATCACTTATCCTCTTAGCAAATACAAGAAGTTTTCTAGGACCTAAGTTAATTGCTGCCTGGAAATCTGGCAACTCTACCGCATGCTAGTAGCTGGAGCCTTGAATTTGCGAGCGCATGACACGAACACAGAACGTGCTCAACCGTTTCTTCCTGCAGCTCGCACTTCCTACATCCTGCTGTTACTGTCGAGGCCTAACCTATAAGCATATGACGCCAGAAGGCAGTGTCCAGTTAGTATGCCCATTATGAGCATTAAGTCTTGCCTGTTCAGAGATATGAGCCACTTTGTGAGTCTAACGTTCTAAGATTTGCACATGATCTTTGAAATTTAGCAGTCACGCGTTCTGTCTATGCTTTCCTCCTTCATCTCCTGTCAGTTTTGATTTCCCCAGCGGACTGGAACGTCTACCGCCGATTCATCGAGTTCTGCACCCTCCTTTGCCAAATTGTTAGGCCGACCAAAGCAATTAGACGGGTTCTTCTTTCTGCTATTAAATAGCTGGAATCACAAACATTTACAACTGAAAGTCTTCTGAACATGCTCTGAGAACTGCAGAACTAAATGCATACCCGGAAATCCATAAGAGAAGATGTTAGTTGAGTTGTGAGTCAAGCTGCGACTACATCAGCATAACTACTAACGTGAACACTATGAGCTTTCCTTTAGTATTTTCGAGGCTTCCACTCACAGCTAGCTTAAGGATCCACACGAAGACCTCGCTAAAAGCGACTCGCATCACTCTGGCACAATTTCGATATCGCCACTGATCTATTTTAAACTTTTACCAATCGAGACTTACTCTGATAGACCTATTTCCTGTCCAACATTTGGCGCCTTAGGTTAGGTGAACTGGCCGGTCCATGAGGACCTCACATAATGATTGTGTCCGTAGTGTGACAAGAA
This sequence comes from Eurosta solidaginis, assembly GCA_029619165.1. Lineage (NCBI taxonomy): Eukaryota > Metazoa > Arthropoda > Insecta > Diptera > Tephritidae > Eurosta > Eurosta solidaginis. The sequence continues at coordinate 6,870 of JARSSU010037239.1, read as the reverse complement.
GTGTGTTTTAACGACCAAACTGAAAAACCCTATCAAAAACCAGGACCTATGTTATAAAATAACTCCGTCCTCTTGGCAAATACTAGAAGCTTCCTAGGACTTAAGACACTTGCTGCTTCTAGATCTGACAGCTTTATCACTCTAATAGCTGGAGTATTAGCTGGCAAGTGCAGTCCGAAACAGAACGTGCTCCATCGTTTCTACTTCCAACCCGCACTTCCTACATCTGCTATCACTGACCAAGCCTAATTAAAGGCATGTAGACGCAGAAGGCAGTGTTCAGTCAGAATACCCGTCATGAGTCTACAGTCCTCTCTTTTAATGATAGCAACTTTGTTAGTCTAATGTGTAAGACCTACACATAATCTTCGACACTTACAGCCCCGCGCTTGAACCACGCTTTCGCGCTGGTCGATCATGTCATGGAGTCTTGATATGAAGCAAAACCATCCTAGCAGGTGTTCAGTTAACCAAATTTTCTAATAAAAAACTCCGTATGGTCTGCTGAAAATGGTAATTTCCCGGGAATATGTGGGGACCGCTTTATGGCTATGCGGTGTAGATAGCCCACTGAGGTACCACTGATGCTTTCTTTCTTTTCTCTTTAAATATAAAATATAGTGCATAATCTTTGAGTTAAGCTGGGTCGAGGTCAGGTATAATTACACGTTAGAGGTTTTTATACTGTTATATAGAAAGTGGCGTGATCATCATACGGTTTTCGTAATTTTATTCAAAATATCCCATCTTTAAATAAATAATGCAGATCAATATCACTTGGCACGGATTGATGTATGAAAAATGCTCACTTCATTTTTTTTCGGTCGAGTATACCGACAGTTTTTCCGCGCTGTGATCCATTACTGTGATTTTTTTTCTCTTTGACCTTGTTTCATCGCATGCCGTCAAGTGGCCCAATGAAACCAGGCTAATTCTATTCATTGTTATATTTTTGATTACTGCAAGAAGCACCGTAGTCCCTATACCCGAGGCATTACACGGGTCCATTGGCCCGCATATGCATCCGGTATCAGAGTGTTGACTCGACCTTTCTAGCATACACCTCTGTGACTTCCACTCATATAACGACAGGTGCCATCGTCATGATCTTGGGCTTGTCGTGGTTCAAATGTGGTCATTCTTGACTGGTTAGATTCCAGTTCAAGAGTACAATAGTTGTAACTAATATTTTGTTTGGCTTGTTTAGTTCTTCATTGTCAGGTGCTACCTTTGTCCAGGTAAAAGCTCTCAGGTTGGCATTTTACAAACTATGCGCCAACTATGTGCATACATTAAATACTACTTAGATAGAGATAACTTCAACAACAACCACAGACAAATGCAATGTAAAACACTATCTAAGGAAAGTATGCTACACGCGACACGTTTTTGGCATTCCGGGCGTTAACATACCCACAAAAGTGTATACTAGATACATACATACATACAAAAGAATACTCAAACCACCCACATGATATATCTCCTCGATTCTATTGCATGTTAATTGCGAACAAAATTTAATCAGTTTGCTTTAGGAATTTCTCTCATTGTTTGTGTAATGTCTCATTGGTTTGTAACATGCCTGGTTACTTGGTGGCTAATGGCTATAAACAACTCTTACACTAACAATAATTACAGTATCATAACTTACAGCCTTCCCGCTACATTTCTTTCACTTTTGTTATCACATTTCTAATTCATATGACGTTACCGTTTCGGTACGCAAAGACACTCTGCAAACTAATTCGGAAGGACTATAGGCACACTATGTATGTAGGTGGAATTGGATTCCGTACAAGAATGGCCGGCAATACAACTCTGACATAAAATCACAAAACACGTAAAACTGGACGACCTGACGACAAAACGGACAAGCAATCAAGTAAAAACTTCCAGTTCAGTTAAGTGCATCATATCACATGCAACATAAAGGTTGTCATCGTTGCCAGTGAAATACTACCTATTTCATAAAAGCTATATATTAATTTAATCTAACTAACTTTAAGAACTATTAAGTATAATAAAACTGATCACATGGTCAAGAGAATTGCTTTGTTTAACTTATTCTGGTGAGCCGTACGTGGTTAATTTGTCTGATATAACGTGCCACCCCTAGGATCGACCCTACATGTATGTAGTCCGTATCTCGACTTCGACATTGCCAGCAACCGCAGTCTGACATGCACACATCACTACAGATAAGTAGCGTTGTGCAGTTGTCCGACAAAGCGGTATGCAGATAACGCAACTAAGAAAAAGTCTCCCTCCCTAAATGCTTCTTTGGCTCACGTGTATAGTAAATATATATATGACAGAGTGTTGCATCAGACCAGAAGTCTATTCCCAGAAACCATTCGGACTCAAAAAGAGCCATAAAGACAACAAAATCGGCGCGTTTTACACTCATTATGACTCATTTAGAGCCCGAAATGATGTATTTTCCTTCTTACACTAGTTGTCCGAAAAAATGAGCCCACACCTTATGTCATATGTATGTGTTCTTATGACTCTATTTTGTACCGCCGATATGTTTGCTGGTTGTACAAAGTGATTAATTTGGAATATTCTGTATTCGATGTTTCTAGTTTTTTATAAAACTTTTAAAGCTTTCACAATACCTTTTGATGTGTAAACATCTTTGCGCATGGATAAATTAATCTGAATGTAGCGTACAGCGTAGTCTTGTAAGTGGTATGCTGCATGGAGTATATACATATATATGGTACAATGTAAAGCTAGGCCTTGTGTGTAATATTCGAAACGATAGTGTTTGTTGTACTAGAGAATGAATCAGCGTCAGGCGTAGTGTGTCGGGATTGGTACGCTGTATGGAAAAAGCGTAAGTATAGTCATACACTGTAGTCGTAATGTGGAGCAAGTCCCCAAATGGAAAGCTGATATGAGTGAAACCACAAAACAACTCAAGGCAAACATTTCACCTTCATAAAAATTAAAATCTCTCCGCATATACTTAATTTTTGTGCATGCAAGTGCTCGAACAGATGTTTACACTTCTGTTTTGTTGGAAATAAAGAGCCAGATCGAACACGACCAGTGCCGTGATTCTCATTACTGATGCAAAAAGTGTTTTCAAAAACAAAGCATGTGATCAAGTATTCAGTTTAAGTTGAAATTAGTTTCTTTTTAGGGTTTTGTTTGTTCTTTCTACATCACTTGAATAGATGTAAATGAAATAATAAAGTGCAAAAATAAAAATGTATAATTAAGCGATTACAAAATAAAAATAAAACAGAAAAAAAAATTATATTAAATAAATAAAAAGGAAAACAAAATTAATTAAAAAATAAACAATTTAAAAATAAAATAACTAAAAAATAAAACTAAATAAACTAAAATAAAATACACAATATAAATGAACAATATATAAAATTAAATTAAATAAAATAAATTAAATATAATTTTGATTAAATTAAGTTAAATAAATTTTAATTTAATTGATGATTTTGTGTGTTTGTTATAGGATTTTAATAAATTATCATAATTATAATTATAATATATAAATATTAAAATAAAATATTCGATAATTAAATAAAATGAATAAGAAAAGATTTAAATTCAAATGAAATAAAACAGAAAAAAATTTATCAAATAAAATGAAAATAAATTTAATTTAAGTAAAAAAAATTTAAAAAAAATAAATATAAAAAATAAACCAAACCAAATTAAATAAAATGAGAAAAATAATTTACCTAAAATAAATAAAATAAATAAATAATTAAATAAAGTAAAAATATTTAAAATAAAATTTGATTGAATTAAGTTAAATTAAAAAAAATTTTGATTAATTAGAGTTAAATAAAATTAAATTTAATCGTTTTTTAACCGTTGAGTTATCCGTTTTTTATCGAAAACATCGTTTGTCATCGAAGGTGTTATCGAAAAGTTATCGATTGGTATCAAAAATGTATCAATTCCTTAACGAAAAGCAGCGATATATTATGAAAAAGTTATGATTCGTTATCAAAATATATCGATTGTTGTCGTACATGTTATCGATCTAATTAACGATGGATCAGCGGTCGTGTATGATATGTATGCCTATAAACATTAATATAATCATGGCAAATGGGTAACCCTTCTGATGACAAGCGAGACTAAGAAACCAATAAAAAGTCGGCAATAACAAGCCGATTACAAACCGAGAAGGGGGCGATAGTGATTCGATATCGATAATAAGCCGATTATAAAACCGTATGGCTTGTTACCCATAGAAGGCGTCAGAAGCTCTCTCTCAAAAATCCCGAAAGTATTGTTTCTGGTATAAGTAACGCTCTTTTGGGTTAACTTCAATCTCTTGGCGAACTGTAGTTAAATTAAAAACAGTAGTTTCCTAGACGTACACCTGTATGTTTACACACCAAATTTAAGGCTTTTTTTGGATCTATGCAACAAAATTTTCATTCTTCTATTTTGATTAAAAAAATTTTTTTTTCAACAAAATATATCATAACAGTAATATGACGAACGAGAATTATTGTTAAGGCTCTGAGCTCGATTCGATAAAACAACAACTTTTTTTTAATAAAACAAAAAAAGTTGTGTTCGCTGCTGCTCGAAATCGCGGAGTTTTATGAGGGTTACGTATACGTCATGGCGTACCGCACTGGGTCGAACAACAAGTTTACAAAGATTATATACGAAGGGTTTAGATATAAATTTGTTTCCTTCTAAAAAACGACCGAAAAATTATTTTTTTTTATTAATATTGACAATCGATTCATACACTGCTCTGCTTCAAGCTTTAATCGCATAGCGGTGGGTTGTAATCAAGGTAGATATAGATCATAATCAACATTCGAACATAATCGAAAGTTTTCGTCCGTCCGTTCGTTAACTTGTAAGCTTGAGTAATTTAAATTATTTACGAAATTTAGTACATGGGTTTGTTTGGACCTACAATAGATTGGATTTAAAAATTGCCCAGTTGTAAATGTATGCAGGAAACATCGATATTTGAGGCATTTTGGAGCATGAATTTTAGGCGGCCACCGTGGTGCAATGGTAACGTGCTCCGCCTACCACACCGAAGATCTTTGGTTGACTCCCCGGACAAAACAACATCAACATTTTGAAAAACAAGCATTTGGCAAGCACTCCGAGTGTATTTCTGCAAAGAAAAGTTCTCAGTGAAAACTCATCTGCCTTGCAGATGCCTTTCGGATTCGGCATAAAACAAGTAGGTCAAGTAGGAAAAATTAAAAAGGAGCACGACGCAAATTGGAAGAGAATCTCGGCCTAAAATCTCTTCGGAGGTTATCGCGCCTTACATTTATCTATTATTTTTTTTAACAGGTGTAGTTTCTCAAAGAGAATGCTTACTCTATTACACCCTTGGTACTACTTTTGTATGGTTGTATTAATGCCGAATACACACAAAAGTGCCAGAAAAACATGTATACGTCCATACGTATGTTTCATACGTACGAAAGAAGTATCTCTATATATATAATGGCAATAACAATAAAATTGATATGATAAAAGATTGTTCGGCCAAACTACACTATCCTTAAAATTGTCTTCACAACAGTTCAGTGGTGATAAAGCATCTGCAGACAAACGGTGGACGGTCGTGATATATTCCAAGTTTATTGCTCCAAGTTTCCTCAAGTCCTGGAGTTCTTTTCGAAAAAAGAAACTTGTTGCAAGTACATACATTTCGTAATTACAAATAAAATTTTCAAGAAAATAAAGAAAAATCAAAGAGTTATTTACCAGTAGACAAAATTCAGAAGTGTCCTTGTACAAACATACGATTTCATTAACACAACATGCATATTTCATGCATGCATACAATTTTTCCACCCGAGTACTGTTCATACTCCAATAAAGCCCGCACACTTTATGTGTCAATGAATGTGTTTCAAAAATTCAAATTAAAAAACTATGAATTTTATATACTTCTTCATAAAATATGAGATTAATCAACACACATCAAAAATCGATGAGACTTGGCTAATGGAATTATTACTATGACACAAGTCATAAATTTAGTAAAATTTTGATTTAGTCCTGGAATTAGCTATTTAAAAAATGTATGACCATACCAACTCCTTTAAAGAGTTTTGTTTGATGAACTATAAGAAATTTTTTGGTATTTTTGTGACATGTAACAGAGATGTAACAAACACTCGATTCTGACTGCGATTTCGGTGGTGACTGTTCAAAATCGCATTTATTGTAGAAATGGAACAAACATATTTTAATGGAAACTCTAATTAAATACATCTTGTGTTTACTCAGTGTTCTTTTCAAGGTACTCGATATGTGTCCGGTTACAATAAAGCAAATTTCAATATGCAGATTTCGGTTCCGGTAAATACACATCTATTACATCCTTATTTTTTGACTTTATTTAACTGCACGTCTAGCTCAATAGAGGAATAATCTAGCCTCGTCAATGACCATGTTAATAAGTTTTTTAAAATTTTCGCTAAGGGTTGAGTTTCTACTTAAAGACTGGCAGTGCATATTAAAACCTTTGAGCACTATCACATTTTTGAATTAGCCGTTGTATTGAACAGGGATAATTGCACTGAAAACTACATCACTGGTGACAGTGATACCTGATCCAGAGTAGACTGAGTTGGTACCCATATGAGATTAAAAATTTGCAAAAATTGGCCCATAAATTCGAAGCTCAGAGATTCTGGAAAAAAATTTGTATTTTTTATTTTGTTTCTTTTATTGTATAATGATTATGCGATATCCTATTTTTAAAATTGATATGTCATTATTTTTATCATGAGAAGCTCAATAATTCCTTTTGAGTTGGTTTTTAGCCCTGCATTCGTTTTCAGACAATCGATTTTTAAAAAGTTTGGTGGCTACAACTGCTATTTTTTAAATTTA
>JARSSU010037237.1:0-21000 GCA_029619165.1 Eurosta solidaginis | reverse complement strand
CAACTTCAGAGAGGTGTTAAACACGACCATTTTCTCCGAAAGCTGACTGCTCACTGAGGAGTTTGTAAAATTGATGTTATCACAAGTTGGCGGCGCCACGCCCATTTTAAATTTTTCTTTCAAATTTTATCAAGAGTCCCAATATCTGTCCACACGTCAAATTTCAACATTTTAGGTGTGTTATTTACTAAATAATCAGGTTTTTTGTGTTTTCCAAAATATTATATATATAAAAAGTGGGCGTAGTTATCATCCGATTTCGCTCATTTTCAATAATAATCTATTCTGGGTCCAGTTAAGCTCGTGTACCAAATTTGGTGAATATATCTCAATATTGACTCAAGTTATCGTGTTAATGGACAGACGGGCGGACGGACGCACGGACGGACGGACATGGCTCAATCAAATATTTTTTTTCGATACTGATGATTTTGATATATGAAAGTCTTTATATATCTCGATTCCTTTATACCTGTACAACCAACCGTTATCCAATGAAAGTTATAACATCCTGGCTGCAAGTACATCTGGGTATAAATATAGTAAAGGAAAAATAAAATGAGGGGGGAGGAAAGGCGCGATAACATTCGAAGAGATTTTAGGCCGAGCTTCTCTCCCAATTCGCGTCGCGCTCCTTTTGTAATTTATCCTACGAATTGGCGCGACGGGAAGAACTTGTTTTATGGAGTCTTTGAACGGCATCTGCAAGGCAGATGAGTTTTCACTGTGAGATTTCCATGGCAGAAATACACTCGGAGTGCTTGCCAAACACTGCCGAGGGGCGACCCCGTTTAGAAAAACGTTCTTATAATTGAAAAACTTATTACTAAAATTTTGATGTTGCTTTGTGGCGTGAACCCGGGATCTTCGATGTGGTAGGGGCGGAGCACGCCGCCATCACACCACGGTGGCCGCTATGAATAGAAATGAAAACTAAGCCAAAAACGAAGCATCACGGCGTTCGAGGTATTAGCAGTTTGTTATCGATGAACAGTCGGCTTGTTATAGAGGATTTATCAATTTGTTATCGAAAATTTATATAGCTATTATCGAAAAACTGTCGACTATTTATCGAAAAGGTATCGAGTTATAATAAAAAAGTTTAAAACTTACTTTTTAAAAGTTATCTATTTGTTATTGAAAAGTTATTGCTTTGTTTTCGAAAGTTATCATTTTGTTATTTTAATATCGAGGTGTTAACGATGACTAGTCAGTAGTCGTGTATGTATTAGTTAGCACCGATGAGTAGTCGGCTCGTTATCGAAAATTTATCAGTTTGTTATCGAAAAGTTACAGAGCTATTGTGGAAAATTTGTCGATTATTTATCAAAAAGTTAAAAATTTACTATTTAAAAGTTATCGATTTGTTATTGAAAAGTTGTTGCTTTGTTTTCGAAAAATATCGACTTGTTATCAAAAAGTTTAAAAAGATACCGATTTGCTATTAAAAAATTGTGAATTGTTTAAGAAAATTTTATCGATATAATATTAAAAAGTTGTCTTTTTTATCGAAAAGTTACAGATTGTTTTCGAAAAGTTGTGAATTGTTTAAGAAAAGTTTATCGATATAATATTAAAAATTTGTCTTTTTTTATCGAAAAATTATCGCTTTGCTATCGAAAAGTTATCGATTTTTATTAAAGATTTACAGATTTGTTTCGAAAAGTAATCGATTTGTTATCAAAGATTTATCAAAAAGTTATGATATGAGATATTATTTTAAAAGTTATCGATTGTTAACCGAAAATTTGCCAATTTGTTTTTGAAAAGTTATAGATTTGTTATCATATCGTTATCGAAAAATTATCAATTTGTTATCTCAATGCTACCAAGTCCTTATCGGCGTGTTAACGATTTTTTTACCGACATCTCATCAGTTTGTTATGCAACGTATACCAATAAAACTTCAATATCAAATCGATGACACATTTGTAGCTCGTCGCAATCAATCCGATAAGAAACCTAAAGGAAGCCGATGACTCAACGATAACAGCCAGATATAAAACCAATATCTCGTTCATCATTTTGCCTTTGATAACAAGCCTATGATAAAACAATAACTAGTCGGTATAGTTTTGTTGCCGATAAGAAGCCGACGAAGCTGTTTCCAAATATTCCGATAATACTTGTTTGTGGTACAGCTTCCTCTGTTGTGTTGCTCAATCCTTAGGCAAGCTCAATTTTAGTTTTCTAGATGTATCCCTACATATATACACATCGAACTTCAAGAGTACATGTTAATCACGCCATTTTGTTTTCTTTTTGTACTCAGCGTGCTTTGCACACAGAATATATTATCTTTAATAGGATTACGGTTGGTTGTACAGGTATAAAGGAAGCGAGATAGATATAGACTTCCATATATCAAAATCATAAATGTTGAAAAAAAAATTTAATTGAGCCATGTACATCCGTCCGTCCGTCCATCTGTCCGTTAAAACGAGAACTTGAGTAAATATTGGGTAATCTTCACCAAATTGGTACACGAGCTTGTCTGGACCCAGAATAGATTAATATTTAAAATGAGCGAAATCGGATAATAACCACGGCCACTTTTTATATATTGTGACGAATATTACCTTCGCTAAGGTTACTAAATAAAGGCACATTTGCAACATTTAAGCAAGATACATAAACACATTAATCATTATGTACACACATATATACAAGCAGCAGAGAGATACTCACAAACGCATGTCATCATCAGCTACTACTTCCCTCACATATACACACGCATATGGTTACACACTACAAATACACGCGCGTATGGCTGGTGACCAGGCAGAGGATTCTAGAAGAAGAAACGTTTAGCCATTTGGGCAGAGAGTATAAAAGCAGCAGATGGTGGGTAGTCCGTAAACAGTTTGATTTAAGCACGCTATTGGTTGCGAAGTATAAGTGTTATTGTAAAGTATTTTCAAAGTAGTCTAATAAAGACCATTTTGCATTATTAAATATTGGAGTTATTTATTCAACAATTTTGCGATACGAACGTTAGAAGAAGGTGTAAAATACGCGGAGTTTCCCTAAATTCGTTACAATATATAACATTTTGGAAAGCACCTGATTATTTAGTATATAATACACCTAGAATGTTGAAAATTGACGCTTGGACTGATATTGAGACTCTTGATAAAATTTGAAAAAAATGTTTAAAGGGTCGTGGACGAATAAAGTAAGCTATATCTTTGCAAAAAAGAGCTTTATATCAATGGTATTTCACTTCCCAAGTGATTTATAACAATAAATAGGAAAAACTTCAAATTATAAAAAATGGACGTGGCACCGCCCCTTTTATGAATAAGCAATTTTCTATGTCTCGGGAGCCATAACTCGAAGAAAAATTAACGGATCGTAATAAAATTGGGTACACACATTTTCCCTATAGTAGGAAATATTTCTAGAAAAAATGGACGGGATCGGTTAATGACCACGGCAACTGAGATATAAAACAAGTTTAAAGGGGTCGTAGACTAGAATATTAAGCTACAACTTAGCAAAAAATAGTTTTGAATCAATGATATTTCACTTACAAGTTTTATTGTAAGAGGAAATGGGGAGACATTTTTTTTAAAAGGGCGGTGCCACGTGTTATGTAGAAAAGCAATTTATCTGAAATGAAATGTACAATTGAAGCTCGCGCTGAGTATATAATGTACGGTTACACCCCGAACTTAGACACCTTTACTGGTTTTCCTTGACTTTCTTTCCTATTTCTCTTTCGTGTTTCGATTTTAATTATCGTGAATGTATTATGCATATACATAGGTATTTTAATATAACTATTTATTGACTTATTTAATTTTTCATTCACACTGATTACCGTCATAACAAAGTTTTCTAATGGCTAAATGAAATACGAAATGATTTAGAAATTAGTACTTCCATTAAATGAGTTTGTGCAAACTTCATCTTAGCTGTTTCACCTCGTTTTCAACCAAACTTTTTACTCTTTATACTTTGTATGAAAGCGTGAAGCACATTTGCATGCGATTCACTAATTTCAGTACTTTGCAGGCATCTGCTTTAACTAAATATTTCCATAATATTTTTTACTTATTTCCATTTCAAAAGGATTTTAAAGCAGCTAATACAACTTTCACACTAACAACTTAAAGAAGAAAATGTGTGTTAGCACGTATGCGCATAGAATATTGCCAAAAAACTTTTTTGGGAATGCTTGATGAAGTACTTATACTTGTAAACATGATTTAGAGGAAGCTATTTAAGGAAGTGAGTGCACCGTAAACGAAATCGGAATCGGATTGTACTAATTTGCTTTATAAGAATCGAAAATGGTAACTTACATCGAACGCATTATTAAAATGTTATTCTCACACACTTTTGTCTCTTACTGAAAAAACTTGTTGGATAAGTTTTAGTTCCTTGGAATACAATCGAATTTTTGAGACTTCATTTGCCTGTACAGCGGGTTCCGACCTATCAAATTCTTTATGCCCCAGATTCATTCGTGCTAATTTGAGATATGCTTGCCTAAAAAATAGTAGCTCAAAAGACTTTCGTGACTGCGAGCTATTATACTTCATGTACATTTGATTTTTTATTCCTCAGCGGCCAAATTCATCTTGCACACTTTGGCTGATATGGCCAGAAATCGAGCCAATAGGCAATTGCGTCTACAGAAAAGTAATTATGTTATTATTATCACAAAAGTCAGGAAAACCAAAACGTTCAAATATATAAGTACGCACAGAAGATTTCTCCATGCTGATACTTAAACATATTGGCTCTGGGTAGCAATGTCTCTAAAAAAGTTCTCAATTTTTACACATGACAGCAGCCAAAAGTAACATTATTCGAAACCCAATCAAGCAGTCAACCAAGAGAAATAAGTAATTAAAAAATATTTTTAATGGCGAGTTTTAGCATACCAACTGAAAAGATTTGGCATTTTCACTGATATATCGTCGGCTAATATTAGATACGCTCCATCAGCATTTTCAACGAAAATGAGTTTTAAATGGCAAAATGAACCCTGACTCACCTTTCACATTCGACCTTAATTCCAGACACAAACCTTGGCTGAAACGGTATAATTCTCATTTCTCACACTGCAATGAAATATTTTTTCAATGCAAAATCCTCTATCAGCATACATTTTCATATTCATATTGTAACGAATTTACTGTAATTCTGCTTATTTACAACCTTCTGCTAAGTTCGAATCACTCTGTTGAATAAGTAACTCCAATATTGAATAATGGAAAAATGGCCTTTATTAAAGTACTTCACAATAACACTTATACTTTGCAACTTGCTTAATAACCAAACTGACTGATAGCTTAAATGAAACTGATCTATTGCCCGAGAGATAGCGTGCTTAACTGAAACTGCTCATAGCGCCTCTACCGCTGATGCTTTTATACTCTGTGATTTCCTCGTGGCATCTTCTAGGCGCTTCCAGAATTATTTAGTTAGTTATAAATTTCTCAGCTACAACTACAGATATATAATCCTTATAGCTTCTCTCATACCCCATGCGCTTGTATGTGTGAGCGTCACTTCCACAATCAAAATTGCATACCTTTAGGAGCATATCAGATAAAATATCTGCATGTGCTTGTGCGTTGCTCTCAGCTGCGTGTACCTACATATGTGTAGACATAATGATTGATTCGTTTATGTAGATACATAATGATTGATCTATGGATGTGCATGCAAGGCGCTGCTTAGCATCGGCTTAGAGATGGCAGCACCCCTTAGTTTTGCTAATATTCGTAACAATATATTATATTCATGACTTTATTAAGTCAATGGCAGCAACAACAGGAACAGTTGTATTTGTTCGGTAGTTAGACTCTATACTAACTTAAAAATGGTCTTGATATCGAAAACTCCAGATCCAGAATTCTGGATATCCGAATCACCTCGTCAACCCCTCTAATGAGAGGTGTAAAGTTAAGATAATAAGATAACCGACTTACAATGGAAAATATATAAAAAAGCGGAGAGTTCTTTTAGGAATATTGAAACATATTTCTTTAAGATGAGCTGGGCAGCCAATACACTAGCAATAATGTCGAAGATAAACATTAAATTTTATTTAATAATTTTAGAAAAATCTAAACAACGTGACATTAGGACGGACAAGGCCGCAGCTGTTCCGATTATACCTTCTAAATCTCTTCAGAGCCTTTCCTTCCGGGAGTGGTATCGAACTGTCGACTAACATTAAATTTTGAACAGACTTGACTTCGAGTGGCAAAATAATGATAAGCATGCACCTAAAAGTAAGGGAGGGAGAGTTTATCCAAATGCAGATGTTGAAGAGCAAATCGAAATGCATTTACGGTAAACCCTTTATTGCCGAGCGTGTGGAGTACATGGGATTCAAATGACAGATCCATATCAAGCTTAGATTGCACTAAAAAACGTTATGAAATTTTCCTACGCCTATGGTAACATAGTGTAACGAATTTTTGGAAATTCCGCTTATTCCAAACCATCTGCTAACGTTCGAATCGCTAAACTGTTGAATAAATCACTCCAGTATTCAGTATTGCAATATGGTCTGTATTTAGTCTACTTGGGAGTAGTACAATATATACTTCAATATCACGTACTTCACAACAGCGTGTTTAATCAAACTGATTACTGATTCCTCAGCTTGCGCTGCTTTTATGCTCTCTGTGCCTCGTCTGCATATTTCTCCAAAGGTCTAAACGTTTCACCTTCTAGAATCTTCTGCTTGGTACATGTATATTTGTAGTTTATGCGTTTCTCATAGTCATATGCGTGTGTATGTGTGGCAACTACTCGGCTGATAACCACATGTTTGTGCGTGAGAGACCTCTTCGTTTCCTGTACATAAGTGTTGCTAGCTTTAATGTGCACCAGAGGTCTGCTTGAGTACTAATAAAATTAGTGCACTTAGTCATGAGCCAAAAAAATTGTGCCTAAATGTCGTACTTAGTCAAGTACAGACAAATACCATGATAGTCGCTCATAAAATCAGAAAATACATATGAGTGCCACCGCAACACATATGTCCCATACATATATGACATTGTTGAGTATAAACTGAAATCATAGTCGCTTTAACTCAGTAGCATGTTGGTTTCATGTGTAATACACTGTATACTTCGTTTATTATCGGTTTTTCTTTAGCGCTGTATTCAGTTATGTAAACCAACGTCATTGATAAAAATTAAAAATAGCAATATTTGTGCATAGATATTATAGCTTTAATTGGATCACGTTAGACTTAAACTCCAAACATCGATATCATCAGTGTCCAAAAAAGATTTTAATTGGGCCAGGTCAGTCAATCTGTCCGTCAGACGTTAACGTTTCTGTTAATATCTGCCTTCAGAACTAATACCATGCTCTTAGAAATGGAATCCAGCCCTTTACCCACTTTTACGAGGCGCCGTGTTCAAAACATCACTAAACATAAACACTACATTCAAAAGACGAATATGTTCTTTGTTCTTCAACCTCGTCAGCAGTATTTTTATAAAAATTATTTTCATCCGAATATCAAAAAATCTATCTGACTTAATAACTTAATTAAATTGAGCTTAGAAGAAAGAGCTGTTCTAAATACACAACGGGATTTCTCATCACCCAATCGGGTACTTCATATTATAAAGAATTTATAATAAAGCTGTCAAACCGGTTTTTTGCTCTTCTGAAAAACTGGGTGTTTGCTGATAGCGAGTATGATATAAGCTGACGGATATGCTTTATATTATTTATAGAAGACTCGGCAGACGTTGTCCTGCCCTTAATTTGGCCTATCTGCATATATTTAATAAGCTTTTTCCGTCTGACTCTGCCCCTCCCCCCTCTTCACTTTTTCTTAATCCTTTTATTCATCTCCTCACTCCGTCTTTTTCGCTTCATCTATCTCCATCTCGTCTCATTCTATCCATTTTCTCAATCTCCTTCTCTCTTTTCTCTTCTCTCAATTCCTTCTCATTCTCTGCATCCCTTATTGCCTGCCCAGAAGATGGTATGTATTTTATTCCAGTCCCAGTCCCAGTCCCACTCCGAGTCTCAGTCCCAGTCCTAGTCCTAATCCCAGTCCCAGTCCGTCTCTGGATAATATATTACTCTGTACCAAAGCACTCATCAACAGCTTTCATTTGATATCCATATTGTATAAACACTGTCTAGGCATTCACTGGCCCACGTTTTGGCCTATATCTCGAGACCCTGTACCTGTAGTAACCACCGCGTGAGGTTTACGCAACTTGTGTGAAAGTTTGAACAAAATCGACGACGCATCTCTTCAAACACCGGCGACCAACTAACACACATTTTAGCCTTTCTTTTATATATATAGATTTTTATTTTTCACACTTCACTATAATATTAAAACGAAATGCAGATTTTCGTTGCTTTTGAAATTCGGCTTAAAAATTGCACATGGAACAACTAAAGACTCTCTGTATTAAAAAAAATGTCATAGTACCCTCTAAATCGCGGGCCCCTCAGAAACCCCCTCTCTCGGCGGGCCTGGTGATGTGCTATACTTGATATCATTCGCTATAATATTTTTATTGATAAGCAGGTTGTTTAATTAAACACCAAGCAATTACACGGAAGTATATCCGCACCACCTGAAAATATGAGTGCCACTGCGTATACGTAACATTTTAATATTACGTATAAACAAATAACAAAAATTGCAATAAAATAATATTGCGACTATAATACTGAGATATAACCTATCCTATATTTCAAGTTAGATCAAACTACACACGGGGTGCAAAACAAATTCAAAATCGGTTCAGTAGTTTAGGAGTCCATTGGTCTCAAACCTGTGGCACTTGTTTTTATATATTAGATTTGTGAAAACGGGTTATGTTCAAAATGCGAAAAAACCATTATTTCGTAATTTAAACTCGATTTAATTTTAAAATGTATCAACATAACAGAGATCAAAGCATGCAATAACTTTATAATATACATATTTGTACGTATGTATGTTGCACAAAAAAATTAACATGTCGTTTCACTTCCGTTTCGAACTTTGTGTTGTTTGTATCTTAGATTTTGCAACGTGGGCCAAAACAATTGTCAAACAACAAACAAAAAATGTAACATCACCATGCGTTTATGCCAATGAACTGCAGGCATAACGATTTGCGTTTAAATTTGCATAGAAAAACATACATCCATCCACATAGTAGTTATTCATCCATGTTTGAATGTTTGTATGTATGTATGTAATTCATCATTTTTATGCATATGAGCGAGTGCCCCTATTATGACTTTTTATCCAAAAGCAAACGATACAGCGGTGTCGTATATAAAAATGACCTGAATAAGCATAGTAGTAGCAATTTCAATACATATACGTGGGGTATTCCATCCCATTTCGACCAATTTTGAACCCGACCCCTTAGAATTGGCTGAAAGTTTTTCGTCTTTTTCTAGCTTACGAGACGTTGTCAGAATTTTTTCAATATCCAACTCAAAAAAAGTTATGGAATTTACACCGTTTTTGTTTCAAAATGCTATAACTTTTTCAAAAATTGACCGTTTGGGATCTAATTTGTTTTTAAATGTACTTTTCGGAAAAAATACAAAAAAAGTTTAAAGTTTTTTGTTTGTAATTTTTCGGTTTTTCGAGATTTTTCGAATTTCGCCATTTTTTTTCTCATAAAAACACAATCGCAATCATCCCCACTAATCCCGGAGTGGGCCGATAATTTTTTTTTATTTAATTGAAAAAAAAACTTTAAAAATTTTTTTGTATTTTTTCCGAAAAGTACATTTAAAAAAAATTTTTTAAAAAAAAGATCCCAAACGGTCAATTTTGAAAAAGTTATAGCATTTTGAAAAAACACCGTTTTTTTTAAATTCATAACTTTTTTTGAGTTGGATGAAAAAATTTGAAAAAATTCTGAAAAACGTCTTCGTAAGCTAGAAAAAGAAGAAAAACTTTCAGCCAATTCTAAAGGCGTCGGGTTCAAAATTGGTCGAAATGGGATGGAATACCCACATGCATACGTTAGTTAGTTCGTATCCATATATATTGCATTTGGTTGTGCATGTGTTTGTTTACGGCAGTTAGTTGGCAATTGAGATAAAATTGCATATTCCGCTCAAACAAAATGTCATAACAAAAACAAAAAACCTCATTTATATAATATTGGCAAATGAAAGTGGCGACCAAGTAATAGCGACAGTTTGTTGTGCCAATGATCTATCAAACTGATTTCAATATTATTGTATTAAGCATTGATACGGAGGTTCGGTTTCTATTCAAAACCAGGGACGGGAAATAATAATTATTTTTTCTTTCGGAGTCGAAAAAGTCACTGGTCAAAAAAATTTGTCCTAGATGAAAATGTTTGAGTTCCCAGGTATCCCTATAGCAATATCATGTCGAATCATGCATCCTTTTTATTTTTGAAGTTTTTCCATAAAAGTCCATATATAAAAGTAAAATCTGTATTTTTATTTTTTGAGTCCGATAGAACTAGTTAAAACTCGGACTTTAAAAATAAAAGTCCGGAAATAAAGTTTAAATCCCGGACTTTTATTTTTGAAGGCCAAAATAAAGTCCGGCTTGATAACAAAGAAACGGCTTATCCGAATTTAAAAAAATTCGAACAAAAGAAACGGCTTATCCGAATTAAAAAATTCGAACAAAGAAATGGCTTATCCGAATTAAAAAATTCGAACAAAAAAACGGCTCATCCGAATAACATATTTCGGATAAGCTGTTTCTTGTTATCACACCCGGTATTTTATTTTGGCTTAAAAAATAAGAGTTCGGATTTAACTTTTATTTCCGGACTTTGATTTTTAAAAGTCCGAGTTAACTAGTTCTAATCGAACTCAGGTAATCAAAATCCGAAAATAATTTTTATCTTGATCCAAATATATTAAATGTCCAAAGCAAAGGAATTAAAATATAAAAGGAATAACAGTTTACGCCCCTATTCAAAACATCGTAGCTCTTTGCTACTTAGATCTAAGCTGAAAGAGAGGTCTCTGAATCAAGGCCGCCGGTTGATACAAATGCCTGAATTCCCAACCACTAAAGATGTATTGCATAAGTTGAGCATGACAAAGGGATGACAGTTTGGAGAAATGAAGAATTTAACCCCAATACTCCTTTATAAAAGCTTAAAAAAGACCTACGGCATTATGGCTAAGCCGTTGTATATGGCCCGCAGGTAGAAAAATAAATAAATATAAGGCGCAATATACTTCCGAGGAGGTCAACGCCCAATTACCCTCCATACTTCGTCTTACTACTTTTTGTTGTTTCATGCCGACTCCGAACAATATCTGCAAACAGAGAAACTTTTCGTGGCAGAAATTCACTCGTAGTGTTTGTCGAACCATTATGTCGAACCCAAAATTTCAAGTTTCTTGTTGTTAAAATGAGGAATAAATAACGCAAACCTCTTATCGGAATAATCGTTTGTATTTGGAGATATATGCTATGGGGGGTTCGATCCGGTCGTTTACGTCAAATGATTATCCACCCACCGAATTTCATCAAGATATCTCAAAAAACTGAGGGACTAGTTTGCGTTCAAACACAGACATGGATATACAGACGGTAGGTATGCCTATATAAACTCAGCTCATCATCTGGATCATTTTGATATGGTTACTAGTGGGTCTATCTCTTATTTTTTCAGAGCGTACAATTTTCGAGAATCTGACAAAACTTAATACACCCCATTTTCGTTTCATAATAAGTTGATTTACTGCATCACAAATGGGATAAAATTATCAGAAGTAACCAGCCCCTGCGCTAAAAGGCCTATTATTTATCCACCTGTATGCCGATGTAAATATCGAAAATCAAATCGAGGGGTTATAGTTTCAAAATAAAATCGAATACAATCTTTAAGCTATGCTAAAATAACCAAAAATTTGTCCCGAAATGATCCGAACATAATAGCCAAATGGACCGTAGATAGTAATAACAAGTAAGGAAGGCTAAGTTCGGGTGTAACCGAACATTACATACTCAGCTGAGAGCTTTTGAGACAAAATAAGGGAAAATCACCATGTAGGGAAATGAACCTAGGGTAACCCTGGAATGTGTTTGTATGACATGGGTATCAAATGAAAGATTTTAATGGGTATTTTAAAATTGAGTGGGCCTTAGTTCTATAGGTGGGACGCCCTTTCGAGATATCACCATAAAGGTGGACCACGGGTGACTCTAGGACTTGTTTGTACGATATGGGAATCAAATGAAAGGCGATAATGAGTATCTATTTGGCGGCCACCGTGGTGTGATGGTAGCGTGCCCCGCCTACCACACCGTATGCCCTGGGTTCGCACCCCGGGCAAAGCAACATCCAAATTTTAGAAATAAGGTTTTTAAATTAGAAGAAAATTTTTCTAAGCGGGGTCGCCCATCGGCAGTGTTTGGCAAGCGCTCCGCGTGTATTTCTGCCATAAAAAGCTCTCAGTGAAAACTCATCTGCCTTGCAGATGCCGTTCGGAGTCGGCATAAAACATGTAGGTCCCGTCCGGCCAATTTGTAGGGAAAATCAAGAGGAGCCAGACGCAAATTGGAAGAGAAGCTCGGCCTTAGATCTCTTCGGAGGTTATCGCGTCTTACATTTATTTTTTTATTTTTAATGAGTATTTTAAAAGGGAGTGGGCCTTAGCTCTATAGAATGTGTTTGTACAATATGGGAATCAAATCAAAGTTGTTAATGAGTATTTTAAAAGGGAGTGATCCTTAGTTCTATTGGTGGACGCCTTTTCGAGATATCGCCATAAAAGTGAACCAGGGGTGACTCTAGAATGTGTTTGTACGATATGGGTATCAATGAAAGGTGTTAATGACTATTTAAAAGGGAGTGATCCTTAGTTCTATAGGTGGCTGCTTTTCGAGATATCACCATAAAGGTGGACCAAGGGCAGGGGTCGGCATTTAGTGGCACAATTGTGCACACTCAATTCACACGTATTCTTATTCTCTTTAGTTTAGTAGTCACTGAGCATTTGGCGCAGTAACATCGATTGTGTGCATCTCGCAATGTTGACGAATGTTATTAGCAAGCAACAAGCAAATATCATTAGTTAATTTTTTTCAATGCACACAAGCGAAAAATATTAATGTTGACCAATCGTTTTGCGCAAATACAATGTATTTAATTGTATGGACCTTTTCCTTCCCATTGTGCGCATTAAAAATATAATAACAAACAATATTGTCTTGTTGCTTGCTAATAAGCGAATGAACTAAGCAAACCGATTCACCAAGTGATGTGGCGCGATTATCTCGCTCTCACTAACACATCTGCATTTCCAATTTGCCGATGCCTGACCAGGGGTGACTCTAGAATTTGTTTGTACGATATAGGAATCAAATGAAAGGTGTTAATGAGTATTTTAAAAGGGAGTGGGCCTTAGTTCTAAAGGTGGGCGCCCTTTCGAGATATCGGCATAAAGGTGGACCAGGGGTGACTCTACAATGTATTTGTACGAAATGGGTGTCAAATGATAGGTGTTAATGAGTATTTTAAAAGGGAGTGGGGCCTTAGTTCTATAGGTTGACGGCTTTTCGAGATATCGACGTAAAGTAGACCAGGGGTGACTCTAGAATGCGTTTGTACGACATGGATATCAAATGAAAGGTGTTAATGATTATGGGAGTGGGACATAGTTCTATAGCTGGACGCCTTTCCGAGATATCGAAATAAAGGTGGATCAGGGGTGATTCTATAACGTCTTTGTATGATATGGGTATCAAATTAAAGGTACTAATGAGGGTTTTTAAATGGAGTGTCCCTTAGTTGTATATGTGAAGGCGTTTTCGAGATATCGACCAAAATGTGCACCGAGGTGACCCAGAACATCATCTGTCGGGTACGGCTAATTCATTTATATATGTAATACCACGATACTGTTCCCGTCAAGATTCCAAGGGCTTTTGATTTCGCCCTGCAGAACTTTTTCATTTTCTTCTACTTAATATGGTAGGTGTGACACCCATTTTACAAAGTTTTTTCTAAAGTTATATTATGCGTCAATAAACCAATCCAATTACCATGTTTCATCTCTTTTTTCATATTTGGTATAGAATTATGGCATTTTTTTCATTTTTCGTAATTTTCGATATCGGAAAAGTGGGCGTGGTCATAGTCGGATTTCGGCCATATTTTATACCAACCGGTTCAACCGGTTTCGCCCATTTTCACAGAAATCAGTTATCGTCATAGAATCTATGCCCCTACCAAATTTCACAAGAATTGGTAAATTTTTGTTCGACATGGCATTCAAAGTATCCTAGCCAAACTAAATGAAAAAGAGCGGAGCCACGCCCATTTGAAATTTTCTTTTATTTTTGTATTTTAGCTACACCATATCATTACTGGAGTGAATGTTGACATAATTTACTTATATACTGTAAATATATTAAATTTTGTTGCTCAATTTATTAAAAATTTTTTTGTTTTATCGCCTATTGATAAATGATTCAGTCTTCGATTCGAGCTCAAGGCCAGAACAAGAATTTTTTCTAATGATAATTATTGTTATTTTTAATTTTTCTAAAATTTGAAAAATTGTATTTGTTTTTGGAATAGTAAGTAGAAAATTTTCACAGACAACCTGCCATATGCTGCGCAGATAGATCCATTTCGAAAGGGTGCTAAAACCTTCCATCATCAGTACGCTTAGGCATGCGCGCTAACCAATTAGCTTTACAGCGTGGTTGTTTGACTGGCAAATTGCTACTTCATATTCCTTTTCCAATAATATGTATTCAGTGTTGCGCCAACTGGGCAAATCCAATGATATGCTGGATTTTTTGTTTATTGTCCATTACTTTGTCTGACACTTCCAAAGTTGCTCATGGTTTATTAACAATTGTTTTTGTTTTTATCGGCCTATTGATAAAGATTACAGGTCATCGATTCGAGCTCAAGGCAGCACAATAATTCTTTCTAAATGATAACTATGTTCTTTTTAATTTTCATAATTGACAAAAAATTGTACTTTGTTTTTGGAATAGTAAGTAGAAAAATCAGAGGCAACCTGCCATAGCTGCGCAGATAGATCCATTTCGAAGGGTGCCAAGCCTTCATCATCACTACGATTTAGGCACACACTGCGCACTAACCAATTTAGCCATACAAGCTGTGGTTGTTGAATGGCAAACAATTTGCTAATCTATCCTTGTTTACCAACTATATTTATCAGTGTTGACGCCAATGGTGCAACTCACTGTAATGCTGGATTTTTTGGTTATTGTTCATTACTTTGTCTGAACATCCAAGTGCTCATGTTTATTAAACAATTGGTTTTTGTTTTTTTATCGGCCTATTGATAAAAATGATTCAGGTTTCGATCGGAGCTCAAGCCAGAAACAATAATTTTTTTTCTTAATGATAATTATTGTTATTTTTTAATTTTTCTAAAATTTGAAAAAATTGTATTTTTGTTTTGGAAAAGTAAGGTAGAAAATTTTTCAGAGCAGGTTGTCTTGGAAAAATTTTCTATTACTATCCAAAACACAAAATTACAATTTTCAAAATTTAGAAAACACTTAAAACAATAACAAATAATGATCATTAGAAAAAAATTATCGTTTCTGGGCCTTGAAGCTCGAATCGAAACCTGGAATCATTTACATAGGCCGATATAAAAACTCAACAAACAATTGTTAATTAAAACCCATGAGCACTACGGAATGTCAGACAAAGTCTAATGAGCAATAAAACAAAAAAATCCGCCTTAATCAGTGGATTTTTGCACACCAGGTTGGCGCAAACACTGAAAAAAATATAGGTTGGTTTACAAAAAGGGAATAGAAGTAGTCAAATTTGCCAGGTCAAACAAACCACCAGCGTATAAGCTAAAATGGCATAGCGCCAGCCTGCTAAAGCGTAACTGATGTGGAGGCTTAGCACCCTTTCGAAAAGTGGATAATCTTATCTGCGCAGACCACATGGCAGCGGTTGTCTGAAAAATTTTCTACTTTACTAATTCGCGCCCAAAAAATCAATATAATACACTTTTTCAAAAAATTTAGAAAAAATTTAAAAATAAAACAATAATTATTATCATATAGAAAAAATTCACACTTGTTCTGGACCTTGATGCTCGGACATCGGAAACCTGAACAATTAGATCAATGAGGCCGATAATTAAAAAAAACAATAAATCACATTGTTAATAAACAGAGCACTTGGGAATGGTCAGACAAAGTATATTGGACCAAAAACAAAAAATCCAGCATTATCAGTCTTATTGCAACCCAGTAGCGCAACACTGATAAATATAGTTGTAAAAAAGGAATAGAAAGTAAGCAAAAAATTTTGGCCAGTCAAAAAACCAAACCACAAGGCACTGTATAAGCTAAAATGGCATAGCGCAGCATGAGACCTAAAGCGTACCTGATGATGATGCTTAGCACCCTTCGAAAATGGGATCATATGCAGCCGGCACAGCAACTGGCAGATTGATTCGGAAAGAAAAATTTTCGATACTATTCCAAAAAACAAATACATATTTTTCAAATTGTAGAAAGAATTAAAAATAACAATAATTAATCACATTTAGAAAAGTAAATTATTTCTACTTGAGTCGAATCGAACCTGAATCCATTTATCAATAGGCCGATAAAAACAAAAAACGAAATTGTTAATAAACCATGTTTGTCACTGGAATGTCAGACAAAGTAATTGCACAATAAGAACAAAAAATCCAGCATTTCCCCAGAGATTTTGCAACCCAGGTGGCCGCAACAGAATAAATAAGTTGGCTTAAAAAGGAATAGAAAGTAGCAAATTTGCCAGTCAAACATAAACCACAGTCTAGCAAATGTGATATAGCGCAGCATGCCTCATAAGCGTACTGATGATGAAGCGGCAATTAGCACCCTTCGAAATGATCTATCTGCGCAGCTATGGAGGTTGTCTAGAAAAAAATTTTATACTTACTATTCAAAAAAAAATAACAATTTTTCAAATTTAGAAAAATTAAAAAACAAATACCACAACAATACACTACTCATAGAAAAAAAATATTGTTCTGGCCTTGAGCTCGAATCGAACCTGAATCTAATTTATCAATAGGCCGATAAAAACACAAAACAATAGTTAATAAAAACCATGAAGCACTTGAATGATCTAGGGACCACCAAGTAAATTGACAATAAACAAAACAAATACTCAGAGTGATCAGTACGATTTTGCACCAGTTGGGCGCAGAAAACACTGGAATAAAATTTAGTTGTAAAATAACAGCAGAATAGAAGTAGCAAATTTAGGCCAGATCATAACGAGAGAACCCATCAGCTGTATAGCTAAACCATACGGTTAGCGCAGCATTGCCTTAAAGGTATGGATGGATGAAGGCGTAGCACCTTCGAAATGGATCTTATTTCTGCGCAGCTATGGCAGGGTTGTCTGAAAAAATTTCTGACTTACTATTCCAAAAACAATAAATACAATTTTCAAATTTAGAAATAAATAAAACAAATAAACAGTGAAAAAAATATCATTCAAGAATTCAACTTATGCGAGCATATTAATCTGCTCCTGTTCGCCTGAAACTTCCTCAAGTTCACGCTGATGTTTTAGTAAACCACGTATCCGTGTCGGAAAAAACTGCAAGTGACA
Source organism: Eurosta solidaginis (assembly GCA_029619165.1). Lineage (NCBI taxonomy): Eukaryota > Metazoa > Arthropoda > Insecta > Diptera > Tephritidae > Eurosta > Eurosta solidaginis. Next base: position 3,418 of record JARSSU010037237.1, on the reverse strand, counting down.
TCCAAACCAATTGGAGCACGTGTTTTTTTTTATCAAACAGTGTGCCACTTTTCCAGGGAACGGGGAAAATCTAAATGATGTTACACCAATGCTCTGGGCCCAGGTTTTCAACGTACAAGCAAAACATGAACTGAACATCACATCAAATATAAAGATCCACGTGGAAGAAGAATCACTGAGCTGGCAATGGTATTGTTTTGGTGTCTGTGGATGGTTAGAAGCTCTTATGTTGGGTCTCCAGCCAGCAATGGTTGTAAGACTAAAAACTTTTGGTCGTCAACCTTCGCTTACCTTTGTCTAGTGGTGTTGACAAAATCGTGGAAAGGGTTTTACACCACGCTTCACAAGACAGTCAATTACCATCCACCCATTTGCGTGAATGTACGGCGCCAGTTTACAGGAAATTATGATTGTCCACCTTAATCAGAGCGTTAAAGACATCATTTAAGGATTGCATATTATAAGATTCGCTGATAAATCATGAAATAGTTTTTCGCCCTAATATAATGCTGGCCAATTTTGTTAAAAGTTTACATTGATCCGAAATAATAGATAGTAAGGTCTAAAACATGTCGTGCCTGACTGATTCACATCACCTACAAATGTGAACGTCGTCTATATCGTTATAACGTGTTGAGTTCATCCTGGCACATAGAGGTGAGACTAAATTCTTGGTCATAATACTTACAGCTGTCTAATTACAATGGGGCGTAAACAAAGTAACATGAATGCGGCCGACAAATTATTAAATTATAGGTCTGTGGAGAGAGCGGCGGACCAACACCCAAGAGTCATCACAGATACAGATAATTTCTAGAGGTCCTCTGTTGGGACTATGTTTTGCGATTATAGTCTAAGAGAAGTAAAGTTCATGGATGGATGCCTCTATACAACTTCCGAATGGAATGTTAAAAAATTATTGTTACTGGCCTTGAGCTCGAACACTGAATCATTTATCCATAGGCCACGATAAAAACAAAAAACAATATTTTAATAAAACACCATGAGACACTTGGAACTGCACAAACAAAGTAATTGAACAATAAAACAAAAAAATCCAGCATTATCAGTGATTTGCAAACCAGATGGCCGCCAACACTAAATAAATATAGCTGGTAAAAAGATAGAAGTAGCAAATTTGCCAGTCAAACAAACCACCGCTGTATAGCTAAATGGTTAGCGGCAGCAGCCTAAAGCGACTGATGATGAAGGCTAGCACCCTTCGAAATGGATCTATCTGCGCAGCTATGGCAGGTTGTCTGAAAAATTGCTACTACTATTCCAAAAACACCAAAAATACAATTTTCAAATTTAGAAAAATTAAAAAAAACAATTTAATATATCATTAGAAAAAATTATTGTTCTGCCTTGAGCTCAGAATCGAACCTGCTTCATTATCAATGGGCCGATAAAAAACAAAAAACAATTGTTAATAAAAACCATGAGCACTTGGAATGTCAAACAAATGTAATGACAATAAACAAAAAAATCAGCATTAACAAGTGATTTACCACCAAGCATGCACCAACACTCAACATAAATATAGTTGATAAAAGGAATAAAAAAGTACCAAATAATTCCCAGTCAAACGAAAACCCACAGCTGTATAAGCCAAATGGTTAGCGCAAGCATCGCCCTAAAAGCGTAATGATGATGAAAGCTTAGCAACCTTACGAAATGGATCTTCTGCACCAGGATATGAGTCAGCTTGCTCTGAAAAATATTCTACTTACTATTCCAAAAACAAAATTACAATTTTTCAATTAGAAAAACTATAAAAAAATAACAATAATATTCATTACGAAAAAAATATTGTTCTGGCCTTGAGCCTCGAATCCGAACCTGAAATCATAATCAATAGGCAAGATAAAACAAAAAAAACAATGTATAATAAATGATTGGAATGTCAGCCAAAGTAATTGGACAAAAACAAAAAAATCAGCATATCCAGTGATATTTGACCAGTTTGAGCGGCAACACTGAATAAACTTATAGTTGTGTAAAAAAAGGAAATCGCAAGGTAGCAAATTTGCCAGTCAAACCAAAACCAGCTGTATAAGCTAAAGGTTAGCGCAGCAGCCTAAATAGGCGTCTGTGATGGAAGGGCTTTTAGCACCCTCGAAATGGCTTCTATCTGCGCAGCTAGGCAAGGTTGTCTGAAAAATTGTTTACTTACTATTCCAAGAAAAAACAAAATAACAATTTTTCAACATTTAGCAAAAAAATATTAATTTTTTGAGTTAAAACTATTTTGGACTTATAATTATAATTTTCTTTTACAATAATTGGGAGTTATTTACGTAAAGAACTCCGATTTGGCTCACGTGTTTTATTGAGAAAAGTGGAGTAACGTTACTGCCCAATCATCCAGATCATCTTCAAACGACTGCAAAAAATTGCAGACTTGTTAAACTATGAAAATTACCGTCTTTTAAATGGGCACCCGGTGCCACCCCACAAATATGTACCAAGATTTTACTAACTTTCTACTTCACTGCGTCCATAAGTTCAACCCGCCTACGCTTTTATCCGTCTTTGGTAATGAATATCGCACTATTTCGGTTTTTTCACACACGAAATTTTCAGATATCAAAAAAAAGTGGGACTTGTTATGGTCCCGATTTCGTCAGTTAAACTAGCGATACTGACATGGAGTGCCCAGGAAACCTACAAACCAAATTTCATCAAGATTCCTTCAAAATTTCTCAAGTTATCGGTTTACGGAGGACGGAACGGACGGGACATGGCTAAATGAAGATATCTTTTTTCGCAGATAATTTGATACTATAGAAGTCTATATCTATCTCGATTAAGTTTATGCCGTACGGATTACCGTTATACGAACACAAAATTAATATAACTCTGTGAAGCTCCTAACATCAGCTAGAGATCTAAAAATACACTCTCAAGAACAACGTTAAAAATAATTCCACCATGTGATGACAAAATGTTTATAATAAAAAAAAACAGTGATTCACGAAATGATTTCGGAAAAACAGTTCCTGCCATTCCAAGCTTGATTGTTTTAAACGGAACCCCAGTCAGTAACCGAAGAACCCGTCCACTTTCCGAAAATGTTGATCTAAATCTTCAACAAAAAATATAACTATATAAAATACAATGTTTCGAAAGGTTTATAAAAAATGTTTAATAAAAAATAAACAACACAATCGGAAAAAAATTAGCAGATAAAACAACATTTGAATGTGAAACTTACATTCAAATTAAAGTTCGATTAAAAAAAAAAAAGCAAAAACCGACAATGGTTTTTATGTTAACGCCCAATCATAAATTTTTCTTGAATAAAACGAAGAAAATTTCTTAGAATTTTGCATTTTTCAAATGATGTAAAATTAATGTCAAATGAAACTTTTTTTCAAAAAATCAAAACCCACATAAACTAATTTTTTAGCTTATG
>JARSSU010037236.1:0-38021 GCA_029619165.1 Eurosta solidaginis | reverse complement strand
GAAGGTAATTTCAAAGTTTTGCAAGCTGTAATTTGGCAGTCGTTGAAGATATCATGATGAAATTTGACACAAACGTTACTCCTATTACTGTATATGTGCTAAGGAAAAATTAGCAAAATTTCGTAATCCGACACGCCCACTTTTAACAAAAAAATTTTAAAAGTCAAATTTTAACAAAAAATTTAATATTTTTACAGTATACTAGCAGACCCGGCAGACGTTGTTCTGCCCTAAATTTGGCCTATCTGCATACAATAAATTAATAATTTAATAAGCTTTTTCCGTCTAAAAAAAGTGTAGAGGTATAGGGCAGAGATACCTCTACACTTTTTCCTAATCTTTTATTCACTCCTCCTCCGTCTTTTTCGCTTCATCTCCATCTTCGTCTCATTCTATGTCTTTCTCAGTCTCCTTCTCTCATTTCTCTCCTCTCAAGTTTTTCTCCTTCTTCTTCATCTCTTATTGCCAGTCCCAGAGGGTGGTATCTATTTTGTTCCAGTCCCATTCCGAGTCTCAGTCCCAGTCCCACTCCGAGTCTCAGTCTCAGTCCCAGTCCTAGTCCTAATCCCAGTCCGTCTCTGGTATACATCCCGGAAAAAAGCACCGTAAACACTAATATAGGCAAATTTATATACGAAATTTCAGGCAAATCGAATAGGACATATGTAAATAGGTATGTGGGTATTATTAATTCTTGTCTTTATTTCAGCTTCGCATGCATATTTATCAGTTTTGCCAGGTTGATGCGACTAAATCGAATATCACAATGAACTTTAGAGCTCTCAGCAACAGCTTTCATTTGATATCCATAATACACGCACATTCTAGGGGTATCCGGGTCCATGTTTTGGCCTAAATCTCGAGACCCTAGTCACTCAGCGGTGTAAAATTTACTTTGTATTATAGCACACATCAACAGCTTCAATTTGATACCCATAATATAAAAACACATTCTAGGTGTATCCGGGTCCACGTTTTGGGCTATATCTCGAGACCCTATCCTCCCAGTTGTATGAAAATTATCCTGTACTATAGCACTCATCAACAGCTTTCATTTGATATCCATATTGTATAAACACATTCTAGGGGTACCCGGGTCCACGTTTTGGGCTATATCTTGAGACCTTTGCTCCCCAGTTGTATGATAATTATCCTGTAGTATAGCACCCATCAACAGATTTCATTTGATATCCATATTGTATAAACACATTCTAGGGGTACCCGGGTCCACGTTTTGGGCTATATCTTGAGACCCTTGCTTCCAAGTTGTATGATAATTATCCTGTTCTATAGCACTCATCAACAGCTTTCATTTGATATCCATATTGTATAAACACATTCTAGGGGTACCCGGGCTCACGTTTTGGGCTATATCTCGAGATCCTAGCCTCCCAGTTGTATGGAAATTAACCTGTACTATAGCACTCATCAACAGCTTTCATTTGATATCCATATTGTACAAACACATTCTAGGGGTATCCGGGTCCACGTTTTGGCTATATCTCGAGACCCTAGCCTCCCAGTTGTATGAAATTATCCTGTACTATAGCACTCATCCACAGCTTTTATTTGACATCCATATTGTATAAACACATTCTAGGGGTATCCGGGTCCACGTTTTGGCCTATATCTCGAGACCCTAGTCACCCAGGGGTATGACAATTATCGTGTACTATAGCACTCATAACAGCTTTCATTTGATATCCATACTGTATAAACACATTCTAGGGGTACCCGGGTCCACGTTTTGGGCTATATCTCGAGACCCTAGCCTCCCAGTTGTATCAAAATTATCCTGTACTATAACACTCATCAACAGATTTCATTTGATATCCATATTTTATAAACACATTCTAGGTGTATCCGGGTCCATGTTTTGGCCTATATCTCGAGACCGCAGTCTCCCAGCTGTGTAAAACTTACTCTGTACTAAAGCATTCATCAACAGCTTTCATTTGATATCCATATTGTATAAACACATTCTAGGTATATCCGGGTCCACGTTTTGGGCTATATCTCGAGACCCTAGTCACCCAGGGGTATGAAAATTATCGTGTACTATAGCACTCATCAACAGCTTTCATTTGATATCCATATTGTATAAACACATTCTAGGGGTACCCGGGTCCACGTTTTGATCTCAAGACCCTAGACACATAGCGAAAGAAAAGGTAGACGTTGGCCGATTTTCAGACCTACCCAATATGCTCACAAAATTTCTTGAGAATCGGTTCAGCCGTTTCGGAGGAGTTCAGCCTCTAAAACCGTGACAGAAGAATTTTATACAGTGAAACCTCCCTTGGGCGGACACTCACCGTCAGCTGATTTTTGTCCGGCCAAGAGAGGTGTCCGGTTATGGGAGTGGGTAGCTATTTTGTGAAGTTTTGAACTGCTTACCAGCTGCTTATTTAAATAAAATATATTCACTAGATTGCTCACACAAGATTTATGTTTATTAATTCCAAAATTCATACACATGCATACATATCTCATATAAAGTAATAACAAAAACAAAAATAAATATTCCACTTCGGACAATGCATACATATTTCATTTATATAAAGTAATAACAAAAATAAAAATAAATATTTCACTTAGAGCAAGGCACTCTTTCGAAAGTTTGCCTCATCGACATGCCTCAATTTTTAGAGCCAACGTTTTGTTTGGCAAAGCTATAAAGAAAAGGCCTGTCTCATCAGCGTTATAAATATCCCTGGGGCCATATCCAATAAGCATTGATGGTAGTTTTCCAAAAATTGCTTAACATCTTGCATATCAACATCTTGCACTTTCAGCACAAATGTACCGAAAAGTTATGTTATGTCTGGTTCGCCATTTTTGTAACCAGCCGTTAGGGGTTACAAAAATATTGACACACTGTTTTAAAGCGATATCTCTAGCCTTTTCCTGAATTATTGGCCCGGATATTGGAACATTTTGAGTTCGGGCCCTACAAAACCACTCGTAACACATCTCGTCAATTTTTTTCCATCTACTTTCATAAAGGACCTTCTACTTTGAATATTGCTTCCATCCATCTATTTCGCTCGGATATCTTCTTTATTTTTAACGATGTACGTAGCCTGGGTTTTCCAATTTTGAACCTTAAAACAGATAATATAAGGACTCTGTACATAATTAAGTCGATTTTCTTTTTCATTGAAAACTGTTTTTACACTCCGAATATAAATTTGAACGAGTTTTTTTTCAGTAAAAATTACCTTTTGGCTAATGCTCGTGCGGACAAATTGTTTTCCACACTAGCGTTTATGATTGCAATTTTTCTTTCAAACTCACATTCGACCGCGACATTGTTTTACGTCTTTTCACTTTCACTGAACACACATAACTGAGCAAACCAAACTAAGCATGCACCATAAAAAATATGTTCAACAAACACGGGAATCCTCTATTTTTATTTACTCACATCGTATGTGTGTACACAAGCACTACGACGTTTTTTAAAAGTCAGTATAATTGTAACGAACTTTTTTGCATTGTTATGTATGTAAAGTTTTGTCCGCTCAAGGGGAGTTCGCGTCCGCTCAAAAGGGGTTTTTCTCTGATTTGTTATGAAACGAAATCTCTTTTTCCGTTGACAAGAGGTTCGCGTCCGCTTAATAGAGTGTCCGGATAAGAGAGGGGCATTTGTTCTGAAAATGCCCTTAAAACTTGGTGCATGAAAAAATGTCCGCCCAAGGGAGGTGTCCGGTTATTAGAGGTGTCCGTTAGGAGAGGTTTCTCTGTATATTAGATAAGTAAATTATGTCAACATTCAACTCCAGTAATGATATGGTGCAACAAAATACAAAACTAAAAGAAAATTTCAAAATGGGCGTGGCTCCGCCCTTTTTCATTTAATTCGTCTAGAATACTTTTAATGCCATAAGTCGAACAAAAATTTACCAATCCTTTTGAAATTTGGTATGGGCATAGATTTTATGAAGTTAACAGTTTTCTGTGAAACTGGGCGAAATCGGTTAAAGCCACGCCCTGTTTTTATTCACAGTCGTCCGTCTGTCCTTCCGCTTGGCCGCTAACACGATAACTTGAGCAAAAATCGACATATCTTTACTTATCAGAACTCACTTTGTATTGGTATAAAAAATGGCCGAAATCCGACTATGACCACGCCCACTTTTTCGATATCGAAAATTACGAAGAATGAAAAAAATGCCATAATTCTATACCAAATATGAAAAAAGAGATGCAACATGGTAATTGGATTGGTTTATTGACGCAAAATATAACTTTAGAAAAAACTTTGTAAAATGGGTGTGACACCTACCATATTAAGTAGAAGAAAATGACAAAAGTTCAGCAGGGCGAAATCAAACGCCCTTGGAATCTTGGCAGGAATACTGTTCCTGGTATTACATATATAAATAAATTAGCGGTACCCGACAGATGATGTTCTGGGTAACCCTGGTCCACATTTTGGACGATATCTCGAAAACGCGTTCACATATACAACTAAGGGCCACTCCCTTTTAAAACCCCATTAATACCTTTAATTTGATACCCATATCGTTCAAGCACATTCTAGAGTCACCCCTGGTCCACCTTTATGGCGATATCTGAGTATGTAATGTTCGGTTACACCCGAACTTAGCCTTCCTTACTTGTTTTAAATTGAGCAGAAAACAAGTGAGGAATCTTAAGCACCCAGCTGTGTGCCCACAGATATGAGGCTTCATACCTAGTTTGTAAAGGTTTTCAAGAAATGCACCCTTCCTGTGCCGAAATATGAATGGATTGCGATTATACAGGGTGCCGAAAGTTTTTTCCTTATGCTTTTTTCAATAAATATTAAGGCTATCAAATTTTAACGTACAAAAAATGTTTAGATAATTTGTATACCATTTTTCCGAGCTTTAAAATAATATCAAAACAAGTAAGGAAAATTAAGTTCGGGTGTAACCGAACATTACATACTCAGCTGAGAGCTTTGTAGACAAAATTAGGGAAAATCACCATATAGGAAAATGAACCTAAGGTAACCCTGGAATGTGTTTGAATGACATGGGTATCAAATGAATGGTATTAAAGAGTATTTTAAAAGGGAGTGGGCCATAGATCTATAGGTGGACGCCAATTTGGGATATCGCCATAAAGGTGGACCAGGGATGACTCTAGAATGTGTTTGTACGATATGGGAATCAAATGAAAGGTGCTAATGAATATTTTAAAAGGAAGTAGGCCTTAGTTCTATAGGTGGACGCCTTTTCGAGATATCGCCATAAAGGTGGACCAGGGTTGACTCTAGAATGTGATTGTACGATATGGGAATCAAATAAAAGGTGTTAATGAATATTTTAAAAGGAAGTAGGCCTTAGTTCTATAGGTGGACGCCTTTTTGAGATATCGCCATAAAGGTGGACCAGGGTTGACTCTAGAATGTGATTGTACGATATGGGAATCAAATGAAAGGTGCTAATGAATATTTTAAAAGGAAGTAGGCCTTAGTTCTATAGGTGGACGCCTTTTCGAGATATCGCCATAAAGGTGGACCAGGGTTGACTCTAGAATGTGATTGTACGATATGGGAATCAAATAAAAGGTGTTAATGAATATTTTAAAAGGAAGTAGGCCTTAGTTCTATAGGTGGACGCCTTTTCGAGATATCGCCATAAAGGTGGACCAGGGGTGACTCTACAATTTGTTTGTACGATAATGATATCAATGAAAGGTATTAAGGAGTATTTTAAAAGGGAGTGGGTCTTAGTTCACTTGGTGGATGCCTTTTCGAGATTTCGCCACAAGGTGGACCAGGGGGGACTGTAGAATGTGTTTGTACGATATGGGTATCAAACTAAAGGTATTAATCAAGGTTTTGAAATGGAGTGGCCCTTAGTTGTATATGTGAAGGCGTCAATAAACCAATCCAAGCAACATGTTTCATTCCTTTTTTCTTATTTGGCATAGAATTATGACATTTTTTTCATTTTTCGAAATTTTCGATATCGAAAAAGTGGGCGTGCTCATAGTCGGATTTCGCCCACTTTTAAGACCAAGATAAAGAAAGTTCAGAGAAGTACGTGAACGAAGTTTAGTAAGGTTAGACGGTCGACTGTGTATAAAAACTGGGCGTGGCTTCAACCGATTTCACCCATTTTCACAGAAAACTGTTATCGTCTTAGAAGCTTGTCCCTTACCAAATTTCATATAGATTGGTAATTTCCTGTTCGACTTATGGCATTAAAAGTATTCTAGACAAATTAAATGAAAAAGGGCGGAGACACACCCATTTTGAAATTTTCTTTTATTTTTGTATTTGGTTGCACTATCTCATTACTGGAATTGAATGTTGACATAATTTACTTATATACTGTAAAGATTTTGATTAAAATTTGACTTTAAAAAAAATTTTTTTTAAAAAGTGGGCATGTTCTTCATCAGATTGGGGTAATTTTTATTAAGCATACATATAGTAATAAAAGTAATGTTTCTGCCAAATTCCATCATGATATCTTCAACAACTGCGAAATTACAGCTTGCAAAACTTTGGAATTACTCTTCTTTTAAAAGTGGGCGGTGCCACGCCTATTGTCCAAAATTTTACTAATTTTCTATTATGCGTCATAAGTTCAACGCACCTACCAAGTTTCATCGCTTTATTCGTCTTTGGTAATGAATTATCGCACTTTTTCTGTTTGTCGAAATCGAAAAAGTGGGCGTGGTCATTGTCCGATATTGTTCATTTTAAATAGCGATCTGAGATGAGTGCTCAGGAACCTACGTACCAAATTTCATCAAGATACCTCAAAAATTTACTCAAGTTATCGTATTAACGGACAGACGGACGGACGGACATGGTTCAAACAAATTTTTTTTCGATACTGATGATTTTGATATATAGAAGTCTATATCTATCTCGATTCCTTTATACCTGTACATTATCCAATCAAAGTTAATATACTCTGTGAGCTCTGCTCAACTGAGTATAAAAACATATGATACATTTTTGCATAATTTTTTTGCAACTTTTTGAAATTTTTAAAATAAATGAATTAAAAAGTTTAATTGGACGAAAACGTCACTTAAAATTCTACATTTTAAAATGTATTCAAAACGTATGGAGTTGGCAGCTTTTTAAACGGTTTTATTTAGCTTGACTTGACAGGCTGGTTGGTTGGATGGCTGGCTGGCACGAATTTTGTAATTGAAATTTAAGTAACTTCCCGATAAGCTACAAGGTTGAAACTTGAAATATAGTTCAGAACCCGACGACAATGCAATAATAAGAAAAAAATCGCTGCTAGGTGGCGCAAGGATCGAGATATTCACAAAAATCGTATTTGTCGTCCGATTTGGCTCATATTTGGAACACATAATACATAGAAGAATAGAGAGCGATATATGAAAAAAATCGACGCTAGGTGGCGCAGGGATCGAGATATTCAAAAAAATCGTATTTGTGGTCTGATTTGGCTCATATTCGGAACACATCCTACATACAAGAATAGAAAGCGACCTATGAAATAAATAATAGTTTAAAAAAACTAAAAAAACACGTTTTATAGTAAACCGAACTAAAAAACAGAAAATAATTTTCAATTAAAAAGGGTTTATATAACAGAAGTAGAAGGTCAAAGAATCGTTTATAGTTAATCACCTCAAAATAAAATTATAATAAAATGTAATACTGTTTTCACACAGAAACTTAATGATCTCATTTCACCTGCTAATGAAATCGTAAATTTTTTGCTTTCACACAGAAGTAACTGCTCGATTAGTATGAAGGATGAGACAGAAAATCATGGCGGAACGATACAAGGTGGGAGCATGGTGACATACCTACAAACAAAAAAAATTCCATGTACTTGTAAATTCGATGGACAAATGTCAAAATCGTACTGCGCCGGTAGTTGATGTATCAAATCAAATAAAAAAGGTTATAATCAGCTGTTCGATGCGGCCACCTTGTATCGTTCCGCCATGCAGACAATGACATTTGCTTTGAAAACTAAGAAACGGAAACGGAAGCGGAACGCTGCCAACAGAGTTGCATTGTGCTTTTGACTTCATTAGGCATTCGATTAGCTACTAATGAAATAATAATAGATTCGAATTTTGTAGGGAATATTGAGCTCAATAAGCGTCTTAATGTAGAAAATTGCCTTTATTATTCAATATGCCGTCTTTGTGAAATTAGTATAAAGTTATTAACATAATTATTTAATTCAGAGTAAAAAGCGTGGGGTGCATTTGACTACATTTCATATCTTTCCTCTCAGATAGTTGCCAATAGAATGATTGTAACATTCAATATCAAGCACCCAACGCTTTTTACTGTGAATTAAATTATTCTGTCAATAACTTAAATTTTATTATAATTTTATTTTGAGGTGATTAACTATAAACGATTGTTTGACCTTCTACTACGGTTATATAAACTCTTTTTAATTGAAAATTATTTTCTATGTTTTAGTTCGGTTTGCTATAAAAGCGTGTTTTTTTTAGTTTTTTTAAACTATTGTTTATTTTGAATTTTTTAGTTCAAGTAATTTTAAAAGTTTTAGCCGAGAGTGATGAAACCTCGAAACGCCAGCGGTCCATGGATGAATCCAACCCCACGGCACAGAAAAGGGCCAAGACGCAGGGAGGCTGGACGCGGTCTTTCTCCGAAATTGCCAAGGGTCGGCAGATCATTGGCTTTATAGACGAGAGCAGCGAAGATGGCAGGATCCCGAAACAACAGTGGAAGTGGATCGAGGCCGCGCTCGCTACATTGCATTCAAAGTGGTAATAAGGCCAATTGACCTTATGGCCGTTGACCTTATGTCACCACACCATCACATTAATGCATTGTCATCGAGCCTTTATACGTGTGCAATGTTTCAATCAAACTTATGGCCATTCAAAGTGGTAATAAGGCCAATTGACTTTATGGCCGTTGACCTTGTGTCACCACACCATCACATTAATGCATTGTCATCGGTCCTTGATACGTATCCAAAGTTTCAAATTAATCAGACTTCTATAAACCGGTGAAAATTAAGCTCAAAGATTCCGTTACATAGATACAGGCCAAGCTAATAAAAGCATGTTAAAAAAGGGCTCCAGTATGCTCTTTCGTAGATGTGCCATGCATCCACTTCTATCATTAATAAAGGAATGCGTTTTTAGCATTATGTGCAAGGTTTCAAATCTATGGCCATTTGGGGTGGTCATAAGTTCAATTGACCTTATGTCCCTTAACCTTATGTCACCCCACCATCACATTATTGCATTGTCATCTAGCCTTGATACGTGTGCAAAGTTTCAATCAAACTCATGGCCATTCAAAGTGGTAATAAGGCCAATTGACCTTATGGCCGTTGACCTTATGTCACCACACCATCACATTAATGCATTGTCATCGACCCTTGATATGTGTGCAAAGTTTCAATCAAACTTATGGCCAATCAAAGTGGTAATAAGGCCAATTGACCTTATGGCCGTTGACCTTATGTCACCACACCATCACATTAATGCATTGTCATCGGTCCTTTATACGTATGCAAAGCTTCAAATTAATCAGACTTCTAGAAACTGGTGGTGGTGAGTCCAGTAAAGTCTTTGGAAGGATTATCTATTGAGGACTTATATTGTAACAAATGGTCAGGAAAGAGTCCTTGTAGTAATGAGTCACTAAATGAACTAAATAGAATAAGAAATAATAGGCGATTAAATTAAGACTAAAAACTTGAAAATAAAATAATTAAAAAAAAATTTTAAGTTAAACGGTTTTATTGAAAACAATACTTACATAAAGTAATAATAATACTAAAAGCTAGAAAATAATTAGGTATGTCCTAGGTACTAGTCATCACACTCCTCAACAATCTAGGGCGTTGATCAGACAATTAAATAAAAGCGTTGGACGCGTCAAATTTCTATTGATAGTCATATATAAGACCAACTGAACCCTAATCTGGTAATGCTACGCCTCACATTTTAGAAATTTCACGCGCCCAACGCTTTTATTTAATTGTCTGATCAACGCCCTAGATTGATGAGGAGTGTGATGACTAGTACCTAGGACCTACCTAAATATTTTCTAGCTTTTAGTATTATTATTACTTCATGTAAATATTGTTTTCAATAAAACCGTTTAACTTAAATTTTTTTTTAATTATTTTATTTCAGACTGAAATCGAAATATCGACGAAGTAAAACTAAAACACAACTTTAAATATTGTGTTTTATTTAACTAAGGCCTATCAGCTCATTAAATTTTTTACAATAATAATTAATTATTTTATTATAATTAAGTTGAAGCTAGCATGTGCAGAAATCTTTTCCAATTCCACCATTTTCAAAAGGTCGTTTTGAATGAAAGGTGGGTTAGCAGCGTTCACGATATCTTGGGTTAAATATATTGTGGAAATGAACTATAACTTGTTAAACTTAAACGATCAGCAAGGTAAAGTATCGCGGAAAAATATTGAGGTAAAATATCGATACTTTATTCAGTACTTGGTAAAAAACTCGAGTATTTTTTGGAAAAGTATCGATACTACTCACTCAATAGTCATATCCATCTAACACTAACTACGACAACAGCAAAGCAGGGTGGTGCCAAAGCTTTTATTTAATTGTCTGATCAACGCCCTAGATTGATGAGGAGTGTGATGACTAGTACCAACTACTAAATTATTTTCTAGCTTTTAGTATTATTATTACTTAATGTAAGTATTGTTTTCAATAAAATCGTTTAACTTAAATTTTTTTTATTATTTTATTCTTCATTTAATTTATATGAAATAAAAATGTACGTTTAAAAACTCACGCTTCCTGAATACAGGGCCTGAACTGCATAAGTCCTTAGAACATTTTTTTAATTTTATGGTGAATTTATTAACTAAGGTGAATTTATTTTATGAAAAGTACGGACACCCAAGGAATCGTGCACTTCCGTAAATATATGAATATACGAAAAATACACCAATTTAAAATTCGTTGTTCAACGCCAAAAATTCGACTAGTAGACCGGTTCACGTATAAATATCATTAGTAAATAATAGATATGCCATAGCGAAATGTACTCATTCAGCATGTTAACTTATTCATTCCGTATGTTCGGAACATACGTCTCCATTTAAGAATTTGTTGTGGAATCGTTTTATATTTGGAATATTATGTATATATGTATGTAATTATTTGGAATATTGGGACCTCGAGAGGTAGTATCAAACGAACGTGTTCCCAATATTCTAAATTAACGGTTTATCCGGACCATTTCCATGAATATTTAAATGGAAAAGAGCTCTCCGAAATTTCAGAATAAAAAGGTAAATACTTCCAGTGTAGCATAAAATCTGAACTCTTCTCTCAAAGTCGAGGCCGGAATATAAAGTTCTAAGACAATAAGCCATTTTCTTTTATTATTAATTTGTCAGTGCATTGCGGCCCATGGCGACTGCCAGTTCGAAGTCATCCTATCCCGAAATATTTTTAAAAAATTTCCTGTTTCAGGATTTTTCGCAAAAACGACATATACCACAATTAGGTTAAAGAACGCCTTATCTCAGAGTGCTTTTCATTAACTCCCCTTTATGTCAAATTGCATTTAACTTTTGCTCAGATAGGGAGTTTTTAATTCTTCAAACAAATTCTGAAAGAATAACAAAATCAACATAACTCTTTATCAATTCACGAAATATTTACTAGAAAATGAATTATTTCCCCCAAAACCTGATGACATTTACAAATTTACTATCACTACTAATATACTACTACAAGTTCTTATCTACTACAATTTTCGCTGAAGGAGATTGAATTATTCCCCATTTTCTTTACTTCGTAAAAGCAACCCGTCCATATTTTAAATTTGGGAGTGTCAAAGGTCTGTCATCATTGGAGAACAAACTAGTAACTGAATCATGGCCCCGCTGGACGCTTTCAAAAAATTTCATTTAATTTTTCAACTCTTATTTTAAGCAGCAGAAAATCCATTTATGTGACTTAATCTTCACTTTCCTTGAAATTTTGTATTGTTTTCTTTCCCATCCTGAAAACGTGAAATTCTTACACATTATTCCATAGCTTAATGTATTTAATTAAATAATTTATATTCTTCACGAAGCTCCATTTTATTGCTATTGGAAGAAAATTTAAATTCCTTATATTGCAACTTCGCTAATATTATTTATATTGCAAATGATTTCTAAGAAATGCGAGGTTGAAGACAGCATTGCTCTTTGTATGCATATAAATAAAAAAAAATTAGATAAAAAAATGTAAGGCGCGATAACCTCCGAAGAGATCTAAGGCCGAGCTTCTCTTCCAATTTGAATCGTGCTCCCCTTGATTTTCCCTACAAATTGGCCGGGCGGGACCTACATGTTTTATGCCGACTCCGAACGGCATCTGCAAGGCAGATGAGTTTTCACTGAGAGCTTTTCATGGCAGAAATACACCCGGAGCGCTTGCCAAACACTGCCGAGTGGAGACCCCGCTTAGAAAAATTTTCTTCTAATTGAAAAACCATATTTCTAAAATTTTGATGTTGTCTTGCACGGGGTGTGAACCCAGGGCATACGGTGTGGTAGGCGGAGCACGCTACCATCACACCACGGTGGCCGCCATGCATATAAATAACCCAGAGGTAAATGTCAGCTTAGAAATCCACCGGAAAATAAATCTTGTCAAAATGTGCTACGTTGAACTGAGTAGGTAATTTAAAAGTAAATTCCTATCTCGACAAACTTATCTTCTTATCTAGCTTATCATACATGTGTTAATGTATAGCTCGAGGCCATGGACGGTGTGGAGAGAAGATGAGATGGTTTTGTAGTGTTCGAAAGAAAAGTTCTACGGAAGATTTATGGTCCTGTCCGTGATTCCGACGGTGAGTATCCAAGAAGGTATAATGATGCGCTGTATGAGCTTTACGCAGGCACGACGATAGTGCAGTGAATAAAAATCCAAAGGATTCGCTGGCTAGGTCATTTTATGCGAATGTCCTCGAAAGTATTTCAGTCGTTACAGCAGTTTGGAAGCATAGGAAGGGGGCGACCTCCATTGAGTTCGGAGACGCAGAGTTGACCTTCCTTGGTTCTCCCAATTGGCCTCAGTTATCGCGAAACAAGGATAGCTGGCGCGACTTAATACGAAACAGGCAAAATTGTTAAGACGCCAATTAATGATGATGAAATGAGTTCGGACTCTTCAGTCAAACCAACAAGTTGTGAAGTACATCACAACTAGTTGGAGTTTCTTCCATTTCTGTAGGAGAAACCAATATTGTTAACATGGGGATGTCTTACGATATGTAAATTTACAGCTTTCCGCCGTGGGTCAAACTAGAGATAAGAAATCCTAATTTACAGCTATAATAATACTGACTGTCCCGAGCTGGAAAAATCTCACTAGATTTTATATTACCGTAAGAAGAAGAACCAGCGACCTAAGAATCAATGTTGAGAATTTGGGTCTTGTTTGAAGTCTAAGAAACAGTTCCGAAAAAAGGAACTTAGTTTTAATGTAATAGAAATGATTTCGAACTTTAGAAATGACGCTATATTAAATTGGTTCGGAACTATAGAAGGAAAAAAATTCTGTAAGAATAATTTTTACTGCCCAGATTAGTTCCGTTCTTTCTGTTATTGCCATCTTAAGTTCACCAGTTCATAGCAAGCAAAATGGATGTATGACCAACCAATAAGGGGACCGACTGTCTCAAAAGCGCAGCAGTTCAGAACAACACATTTTTCTATAGGGCTCACTTAAACCAA
The DNA here is from genome assembly GCA_029619165.1 of Eurosta solidaginis. Taxonomy (NCBI): domain Eukaryota; kingdom Metazoa; phylum Arthropoda; class Insecta; order Diptera; family Tephritidae; genus Eurosta; species Eurosta solidaginis. The sequence continues at coordinate 24,300 of JARSSU010037236.1, read as the reverse complement.
ACGCGTGAACAATTGTCATTAAAAAATCCATTAATAAGCTATTCATGCCAATTTAAATTATGATTCACAATGAAATAATATTAGAGCGATAAACATATTCATTTAAATTAATAAGTAAACAATTAAAAGGCGAGTATCTATAGGAACGTATGTACTAGAGTGCGATCGAATCGGAATTTTATGTTCGAATGCGAATCCGAGCCGAATATTCGCTTTTTTTAAGTTTCTTACTTAATTGAATCTTAACCGTTTTAACGGCTTTGGCCATTCAACAAATCACAACAGAGGCTTCTACACTGTCCTTCTAGCGGAGTGTGGGCCGCATAGTCGCATATTGGCACGCATGGATGTGCGGACAATGATATGAATACCTTCTTCAACGTAGGCGCTATGTTTTAATTCACTGTACTAGCTTGATGCCTGCATAAAGCTCGTAAATCTTAGAGTTCTATCTCCTCCAGCACGACGCAAATTGTAAGAGAAGCTCGGCCTCAATCTTCTCGGACGTAAATCGTGCCAAGTAAATCTTTGGAAAAACTTCTCTTGAACATCGCCAGAGCCGCCTCATCAGATGTCAGCGTCCATGCTTCTGCACCATATACATAACAGGAAGGGTACGTTTAGTAGCTTCTAAGCACAATTGTTTTCGCAGTAGTAATAATACTGTGGCGAATATTAGCATCACTAATTGATCTCACATCCCTAAGGTTATTAAGTAAAGTCACAACAACATTAAAGCAAGCTACATAAACACATTAATAATCATTTACCCACATATATACAAGTCAACAGAGATATACTCACCATCAGCCGAAGTAGTACTCACATATACACACGCGAGCCCATGCGAGAGGCTATAAACTACAAATCCATTTAAATTAAGCTGGGTTGATTTGCATGGACGAAAGTTAACCCATATCGCGCCATCGATTTTTCGATAGGTTTTGGGCTCAGAAAAAAGCATACCGAAAAAAATAATTTTCGAGCCTGCAAAATTTGAGTTTTTTGACTTTTTTCTTTGATTTTTAAGGTTTTTTTCATGGCCTACTTAAAAAATTTTCATTTGATTTTAAAATTTTCATGTATACCCTGTCCGACTCAAAATTGTCCGCTAAAAACTTTGGCGATAACAGTTTTTTGAAAAAAAAATATATATTTTTGTGTTTTGAGGAGTGTTTTGGTGAAAAAATTTATTTTTTCGCCATTTTTTTAAGGGTTTCTTCAGAAACGTGCAAAAGTGTTGCCTATGAAACGAATTTGTCTCATAGTTCCTATCCCACTTCCCATATCCCAGGCATATTTTGACGGGGGATTTGACACTTGTCGGAATCGACCGGATCGGACCACTATAGCATATACCTCCCATACAATGGATTGTTCAATAAGAGGGTTTTCGCCATTTCTGCCCCATTTCTGCCTCATTTTAGCGGCTAGAAACATCAAATTTTACCACAAGCTTACGTATTGGGCATAGATTGTTATCTGAAAAAATCATCAAGATCGGACTAAAAATCGATTTCGGCAAAAAATGGTGAAAATCCTCTTACCTGAATAGTCGGTTGTATGGGATATATATTGTAAATATGTCCGATCTTGATAATATTTTCAGACAACAATCTATGCCCAATACGTAAGCTTGTGGTAAAATTTGATGTTGCTAGCTGCTAAAATGAGGCAGAAATGGGGCAGAAATGGCGAAAACCCTCTTATTGAACAATCGATTGTATGGGAGGTATATGCTATAGTGGTCCGATCCGGTCGATTCCGACAAATGTCAAATCCCCCATCAAAATATGCCTGCTTACCAAATTTCATCAAGATATCTCAAAAATTGAGGGACTAGTTTGCGTTCAAACAAACGGACAGACGGACAGACGGACGGACGGACAGACGGACATGGCTAAATCAACTTAGCTCGTCCCTGATCATTTTGGTATACTTATTGGTGGGTCTAACGGAAACATATACATAAAAAATGATTTGGAGCCTTGAAAATGAAAAAAATCGATTTCGACCAAAACAAGTCCCAAAAACCAAAAAAAAATTTTTTTTTAAAACTGTTAATGCCAACGTTTTTATCGCATAATTTTAAGTGGGATAGGAACTATGAGACAAATTCGTTTTCATCGGCAACACTTTGCACGTTTCTGAAGAAACCCTTAAAAAAAATGGCGAAAAAATAAATTTTTTCACCAAAACACTCCTCAAAACCCAAAAAATATTTTTTTTTCAAAAAACTGTTATCGCCAAAGTTTTTAGCGGACAATTTTGAGTCGGACAGGGTATACATGAAAATTTTAAAATCAAATGAAAATTTTTTAAGTAGGTCATGAAAAAAACCTTAAAAATCAAAGAAAAAAGTCAAAAAACTCAAATTTTGCAGGCTCGAAAATTATTTTTTTGGGTATGCTTAGTGGAACTTTTTTTCCTGAGCCCAAAACCTATCGAAAAATCGATGGCGCGATATAGGTTAATAAATCGACCCAGCTTAATGTACATATATGGCTGGTAACCAAGCGTGAAGTTCGCGAAGTTACTAGACCTTAGGAGAAATGAGTGGACGAGACAACAGAGAATATAAAAGCAGCGAAATCTGAGTAGTCAGTAATCAGTTTGATTAAAGCACGCTATTGGTTGGAAGTATAAGTGTTATTGTGAAGTACCCACAAAGTAGTATTAAAGACCATTTTGCATTACTGAATATTGGAGTTATTTATTCGTCAATTTAGCGATTCGAACGTTTGCAGAAAATGTAAAATAAGCGGAGTTTCCCTAAATTCGTTACAATACTTTACTTTTCAACTGCCTACACAGTCCAAGTTCAGTTCTGCGTGGGTATTCAAATCGATGATGTCAATGTCGCCAGCTTACGCCGGTAATTGCACGCACCTGGAAAATATTATTTTAATGCGGTAAATGACCTGATAGGTGCTGAGAGGTGTTTCCCAATTCTGACTGAGCCGATAGTGTTCCTTTGCGTCATTTTGAACAGCAATATAAGTTTTGTGGGGAACCAAATCCCGACATAACGACATACAGGCAGAGAGGAGATTATGTGTGTCAATCCTTTTTTTGCACGTTTTTCCAAGATCTGGCGCATAGTGAAAATCTGATGGATAGTAGATTGACAGGATCTTATATACGACACCAGGAAGGCTGATTCCACGATAGTTGGCTTCGTTTGAAGGATCTCCCTACTTCTGGACTTGGAAAAAGCTCGCGAGATTCCAAACGCCAAGCATGTACTCCTACGACCTTATTTTGCACAGAAGTTGATGCGCACATTTCCTAACTAGGCCAGCGCTCTTCTGTCTTTGTCAAAGTAAGGCGGGGGGAACATTAAATCATCAGGCTCGGGTTTATCAAATGTCCTGTACCACCGTACATCGCTGTCTCCATATTAGAGGGCAGACAAGTGCTCCTGCATAATCTATGTACTTTCTGCACATCAGTTACCAGGTCGCCGCTTCGTCCTGACAAGAGTTTGCCGAGCTTAATACTGCCATGAAAAGATTCTAGTGAAAATTCATCTGCTTTGCAAATGCTGTTATTTAAAAGGGGCCTGACGCAAATTGGAAGAGAAGCTCGGCCTAAAATTTCTTTGGATTGCATTTTTTTATACTTATATAAGTAACGATGTAATTTAATTGCTTATTTAACTTTTAACCATCATTGAAATGATTGAAAACTAACTGTAATTTATTTTCTTTGTTCATTCGCAGGTCAAAAGTGAAGAAGTAGTTGAAGCATATATCGAGCGGTGTAAACAGGTGAATCCGTTAATAAATGCCATCGTACAAGATCGTTTTGAAGAGGCGCTCGAAGAAGCGCGTGAAACTGATCGTGTTATTGCCTCCGGTTTACACAGCATCGAAGAAATGGAAGAGGACACACCATTACTCGGAATACCAGTAACAGTGAAGGAGAGCATCGCCGTCAAAGGATTGACGAATCAGGCGGGCCGTGTCTTCAAACGCCACAAATAGCCAAATCCGATGCACCAGTCGTAGAACAGATCAAACGTTGTGGTGGCATTGTAATGCTTGTTTCGAATACACCCGAGCTGTGTTTGTTGTGGGAAACCTACAATAATGTAACTGGCCAAACCAAGAACCCATATGATTTAAAACGCACACCCGGTGGATCCTCGGGTGGTGAAGCGGCTTTGCTTGCTAGCGGTGCTTCACTTTTGGGACTTACCTCCGATATTGGTGGTTCATCGCGTTTGCCAGCTATGTTCAGTGGTATATGGGGTCACAAACCAACACCATATTCGGTATCATTCAAGGGACACCATCCAACCAGTGATTATCCCAAATGGGGTGACTTCTTTACAATTGCACCAATGACGCGTTACGCAAAAGATCTACCATTGCTACTTAAATGTATGCTCGATCCAGCCGGACCCAAATTGACGCTCGAACGTGAGATTAGCATACAGGGTATACGTTTCTTTTTTATGGATAACGATGGACCATCGGGTATGATGCGCCCGCTAAGTCGCGATCTGCATGTCGCCATCAATCGTGTTGCTACAGATTTTAATGCAAAACGTGTGAATATACGTAAAATGAAACTTTCGCTTGATATCTCACTATCGGCCATGTTGACCATGAAGAATATCGAAACAATCTATTACAAGACCGAAGAAGGTGAACGTCCCAAAACCGTTTGTACAGAGACAGTAAAATATTTCTTTGGTTGTTCGGATAGCATCCTGCCGTCGGTGATATTCGGACATTTACAGAATTTTATGAAGATAATACCGAATTCACGCCACAAACATTTGGCCACCATAATTGAGGCGCTCAAGACTGAATTCAAAGAGCTACTCGGTACTGATGGCGTCTTTCTTTATCCCACATTTCCAAATACAGCGCATCAACATTATCAAATTTATCATAAACTTTTGGAACCAATGTATATGGCAATATTTAATACGTTGGGATTGCCGGTGACTAATTGTATGATTGGGTTAGATCGCAGAAATTTGCCAATGGGCATACAAGTTGTAGCGAATCCTGGACAGGATCATCTCTGTTTGGCGGTAGCACGTGAAATGGAGCGACGATATGGTGGTTGGGTGCGACCACCTTCCGAAGAGTCAGCGAAGCGAGTGTAAGCGGGAGTGTACGAGATAGATTGAGAGAGAGAAGAGAGAGAGAGAAAGCGAGAGCAAGATCATAACATAGTTAGCGTATTAAAATAAGCTTGAGCGTAAAGGTGGTACATAGTAAAGAGCTGCGTCGTCGTTGGTAACTACGAAATGTAACAGTAGCTTTCTAACAGTGCTGGCAAACGCCTAAAAGTATGCACTCAATTGAATCAATAAAATTTAAAATTGCTTTATACGGGGCTTGGCATTATACATAGAAATCAGTCATTACATACTCTTAGGCGATAATTTTTGATGTTTAACAAAGCGACTGATGTTTTGAAAGGTATGGTTTTAATGTATTATTATTTTTTAATTAAAACACGCCAGGATAGTACTTTTCGGAAAAAATACAAAAAAAATTTTTAAGTTTTTTTTTCCAATTAAATAGCAAAATTATCAGGCCCATCACAGGGCGAAATTCGAAAAATCTCGAAAAACTGAAAAATTACAAAAAAAAACTATAAAAATTTTTGAATTTTTTCCGAAAATACATTTAAAAACATATTTATGATCCCAAACGGTCAATTTTTGAAAAAAGTTATAGCATTTTGAAAACCAAAACGGTGTTTTTTTAAAAATTCATAACTTTTTTTGAGTTGGATGAAAAAATTTGAAAAACTTCTGAAAAACGTCTTTCGTAAGCTAGAAAAAGAAGAAAAACTTTCAGCCAATTCTAAAGGGGTCGGGTTCAAAATTGGTCGAAATGGGATGGAATACCCCATATACAATGTATATTATATGTACATACATACATATATGTAAACTTATCACATCAGAAAAGCAGGTCACTTATTTAAATTAACAAAGCAAAATAGACCAGTACTTGGTTCTCACAAATGGAGTTTAAAGCTTGTATTATAGGTTCAGTGATTTCATTCAAAAGTATCGCAAAATAAAACATAGAAAGTAAAAACAGCAAACATTTTTTCATGCTTAAGGAATAAAAGTCGCGACAACCCGTATATTTTATTTTTAATCCATTTTTTGATTTTTAGTATCCTACTCATACTTTTCTGCTGAATCGTTTTAGTAGCTGAATGCTTTTCGTAGCTGAATGTTAGTTTTTATTTTATCGTAGAACGCTGAACAGTCCCTCGTCACTGTTTATTTGAATATTCAATAACTCCACCAAAACTGAAATACGCATTCGACCACGTTCGTCAGACCATTGATATTTTCGCAAAAGAAAATGTCCGCTCCACTGCGGAAGATGTCCCCGGAATGCACGAAGCAAATTCCATTATTTCCATTAAATTTATTATTTTAATATGAGTTAGCTTTGCTACCTCAGCTATTCGTATCCATCTGTCTACACAGGTTAGTGCTTTCCATTTTTCTGTTCCTTTTTCAGTATTTATAATATCAATGACTAGTGAAATTTCATGTTTTCGCTTTTAAGGAAAGCCGTACTTCGTTTTCAACTTCTCCGTAAATAAGCACTTTCATTTAGACATTTTCAAAAATGACCAAAAATAAAAAAACATAAACTGCAAATTAGGTGATTGAAATATTTAAAAGCCAATCCGTAATTAATATTTGTTAAGAAATTACTAACGATCAGGTGATGACATTGGCTATGACACTGAACGAAAGGTAGCAAGGAATCATAATGAAGGAAAGCATATACTTCGCTTCGTCTACGCTAGACAACATTACTGAGTACATGTAAAATTAGTGAACGATCTAAGAAAACTAAGTAAATGTGCAAAATTATAATGTAAGCAAAATGCCTGGCAAAACACGATGTTGGCCTGATTACCTGACAAGGAGTTTAAAGCTGTGTATCAGGCGAAATGCCTGACATATTCCTAGTTTATTAAAAAGCGTCTACAACTTTCACCAGTTTCTTAACATTGTTGTCTGAAAAAATCGTCAAGATTGATCGTATATAAAATATATGTCCTATACAACTTATTGTTCAAATAACAGTGTTTTTATCATTTCTTCCTTATTTTAACAGTTAGAAGCTTGAAATTACACCTGAAGCTCATTTTTTTTTAATTGTCCAGATCGGTCGTATACAGAATATATATCCCATATAACTGATAGTTCAGATAAGATGTATTTCGTTATTTCTGCTTCATTTAACAGCTAGATGCTTCAAATTTTATCAAACATTGTTGCCTGAAAAAATCTTCAAAATCGTATTATGCAAAAAATCATATATATTATTTCTAATTGCTGTTTTTATGTACAGGTGCCTTTTTCGCTCTTATTTGGAATCTGAATCTATAAATAAAGTTTTGGTTGTAAAGATGGAAATTCGGGCTATTAGCGAACTTTGGGGAATTTTGGTCGTAGTTCTTTTGTTTAGCTATAATTTATTATAATAATTTGTTAAAAATAATCGATTGTGAGCACACAAAGAAATCGGTTTGTACTATGACACTATTGTGAATATTTGCACTGCATTACCGGCAGTTGCTACCATACGCTAGACGGGATTGCCTTTAAGTTTTAATTGATTGATAGAACAGCTGATTTCTGTTGATATTTGATAAGAGAACTTTTATATTCGTTGCGCAAGATGCGCATGGGTCCGGCTCGTAGTGCATAATTTCGAATAGATGGAAAACATCGAACGGTATGAAAGAATTTCTGATAAGATTGCTCCCGGCTCTTATTGCTGTGAAAAGAACTCTATGTTTATCTTAGCAAAATGCTACCTTTTTACCAAATTTCAAGTCAGTCGTATCATAAATAAGATATGTTCGAATGGAGTGGTCCTTCAGCGGATTCCACTGGAATACTTTCTGCGTTTCTATGAAACTATTTTGAAATTTCTATAAAAAGTCAATCAGGTAGAAATTTTGTTTGCGAAGTATTGCGCCAGTTGTCAAAAATCACTTCACCATTTTGACTGACAGACACTGTATCCATGTATGTATGTGCTTAAGATTAAAAGCCCGGATTGGGTTTCCTTATTTTGTATACGTTTTTCTTAAGGTGTTAAGGTTGAAATATTTTGTAGAAAAAAAATTTACACAAATTTTTAAGCCTAAAATTGTTAATAGTGAAATTTAATACAAAAACCAATTCATAATTGAGGCTATCAGCGCAAAAGTAGTAGAAAACAACTTTACACCATTGGGATTTCGTTTAAAATAAACTCGTTCTATTATGAGCTTTCAATATAGCAACTGTACTACTTTTAGTGTTTCACAAAATTAATTAAATTCTAAAACAATTTTACCCAACTTTAATACCTTATTATCTTCTTATGAAGTAGTCTGCGTTAAACCACTTTTGTGCTGATAGTTTGGGTTAGAAGCAATAATTGTAATTTTGGCCTCAAAAATGTCATTTTTAGTTATATAACTACGTATTTTATATAGTATTCATACAAACTTTATATATATATCTTAAGATCTGTACATACATATTTATACGCAATTATACTTGATTAAAGTCATACATCACACATAAACAAATTATGTACCTTGATTTTGTTACAGAATAATGACCACTGTCAACTTTTGAAGAAAAAAATTGTGACTCTGTATTTTAGGGTGGGCCCAACATATTGTTGTTGTTGATATAGTGGAAACATTTTTTGGAGACCGAAAAAGGCAGCCTACAGCGTTTTAACCATCATTCAAGCAAATGGTAACAATTGTCCCAAAAAGGGAAGTTTTCAGTTAGTCACTTATATATAAGTTATGGTAATTTTCGCTTTATCCATGAAGCTTCGCGCCTCAGTTAAGTGCAAGGAAACAGTGTAAACAAAAGTCAGCTGTTAAGCTAGTTTTCCGTGTATTCGCAATCGATTTTTCCGATTTGGTTTTGCTCGCCCTCTGTTGGTGAAAACGAAAATGTCAAGCGAATCCGCTTATGGAAGGAGATAAAGGGGCATCAAGGGATTGATAAGCGCAATTCATAGCTTCCACAACCCGATTGCCAACCTCACCTACGCGAGGCGAATCCTGTCACAAAATATGCATATATCATAAGCAGGCGAAGATCTGGTGACCCCAAGTTTCTCATGGAATTAGGCGGTGGGGGCGCGGGATGGCCTAGAAGGTTTAATCGTTCTCGAGATGGTCAGGTTTATACCTTAAGGGTGCCTGTTTACCGGAACGTACCGGATCTAGATCCGGCAAGCAACCATCAACATCGATAAACAATCGGGGAGTAGCCCTTATCGCTACAAACAACAACACAACACCAGGTGGGAAAATTATATAATATTCCCATAGTGTGACCAATTGGCGCCAGTTAACATAGCGCGAACGGACATAAACGTTTAAACGGTTAAGCGCCAATTAAGTATGTAAGTATAGAGACATGGAACCATGACAGAGACAGTGCAATATCTTATCCACCGCAGTGGGACTTTCGATTACATGTTTGTATGGTATCCGCCAGCCCTTCCGCCTGGTATGCGCCTCTAGAAAGGGATCGTTGAGATGGGAAGCGATGTGATTGTGATCGCTGCAAGTGATGTCGGTATGACTCTCCATCCAGCAGTGTGTTGCAGCTAGCTAGCCCCAGTATTGACCTAGGTCAAAACCAAGCGTGGCTGCCCTACGAACGACCAAATTTTTAACGCTTGTACTTTAACTTCAAACATATTTTATTAGGCGTACAACTCAGCAAAAATTACGCATACCCACATGTTTATAGGTCGGGTCAATATGAATTAATTGATCAATTAAATAGGAATATAACAATAATTATCATATATGTAAGTACCCAATTTAAAATAATTTAAAATACTTAACTGGACTACAAACATACATACACATATACATATGTACACTACTATACATTTATAATCTTACATACCCAGCAAAAACTGTCATAAGCGGTTATAAGCTATAAGGAATACTGCCTTCACTCCTAATAGGTAAACCTATAATAAGAAAATAATAGTACATCATACACTTTATAATGACCCCTTATTTTAGGCTTGTTATCCCCAAGGTAAATAGAAATAGAAAATAAATGTTGCCTAAACGTGAACGCGATACTTGATAAACAGAGCTGCTCAACCCCTACTTAACTTAAAGCACTTTTGTTTTTGTTTTGCCCTGAAGAATAGGGCACAGACATAAATTCACACTTTGAGTATAAAAAAATTTCATAGCACTTCTATATGCCCTCAAATATAAATTTCGATTCATATGAAAGTGCCCGAATTGCATAGAAAGAAACACTTCCATATGAAGCCAAGGCACTTCGGTATGATATTCAAATTTACACTAACAAATTGACACAAAAATTTGTCAAAAATATTGTAGCACTGATTCCAAATATATTCATTAAGGGGACCATCAAAATTCTTTAAGCATTTATTATAATTTTTTTTTCTTTTTTAAACGGTTTTATTTAGCTTGAGTTGACAGGCCGCATGGCCGCATGCACGGCTGCACGGCCGTTGTGAACGATCTTGTAATTGAAATTTAAAGTAACTTCCCGATAAGCCACAAGCATGAAACTTGGAATATAGTTCAGAACCCGATGACAATGCAATAATAAGAAAAAAATCGCCGCTAGGTGGCGCATGGATCGAGATATTCACAAAAATCGTATTTGTGGCCCGATTTGGCTCATATTTGGAATCATATATACATACAAGAATAGAAAGCGACCTATGCAAAAAAATCGCCGCTAGGTGGCGCATTGGATCGAGATATTCGCAAAAATCGTATTTGTGGACCGATTTGGCTCATAGTTGGAAACACTTAATACATATAAGAATAGAAATCGACACTGTGAAAGAAAATCGCCCGCTAGGTGGCGCATGGATCGAGATATTCGCAAAAATCATATTTGTGGCCCGATTTGGCTCATATTTGGAACACTTAATATATACTACAAGAATTAAAAGCGACCTGTTGAAAAAAAATCGCCGCTAGGTGGCGGAAGGATCGAGATATTCACAAAAAATCATATTTGTGGTCCGATTTTGCCCATATTTGGAACACATAATACATATGATGGCGGCCCACACGTGGTGTGATGGGTAGCGTGCTCCGCCTATCACACCGTATGCCCTGGGTTCAACTCCCGGGCAAAGCAACATCAAAATTTTAGAAATAAGATTTTTCAATTAGAAGAAAATTTTTCTAAGCGGGGTCGCCCCTCGGCAGTGTTTGGCAAGCACTCCGGGTGTATTTCTGCCATGAAAAGCTCTCAGTGAAAACTCATCTGCTTTGCAGATGCCGTTCGGAGTCGGCATAAAACATGTAGGTCCCGTCCGGCCAATTTGTAGGGAAAATCAAGAGGAGCACGACGCAAATTGGAAGAGAAGCTCGGCCTTAGATCTCTTCGGAGGTTATCGCGCCTTACATTTATTTTTATTTAATACATAGATACATGAACAGAAAGCGACCTATGATGCCCGATTTGGCTCATATTTGGAACAAATATTGCATACAGTCCGGTAGAAGTGACATCAAAATATTTTGGAGTTGGAGGAGGGACAAGAATACGTGGCGCAGAGTCGAGTAAAGTCTTTGGAAGGATTATGTATTGAGGACTTAGGTTGTAACAAATTGTCAGGAAAGAGTCCTTGTAATAATGAGTCACTAAATGAACTAAATAGAATGAGAAATAATAGGCACTTAAATAAAGACTAAAAACTTGAAAATAAAATAATTAAAAAAAATGTTGTAAGTTAAACGGTTTTATTGAAAACAATACTTACATGAAGTAATAATAATACGAAAAGCTAGAAAATAATTAGGTAGGTCCTAGGTACTAGTCATCACACTCCTTATCAATCTATGGCGTTGATTAGACATTTAAATAAAAGCGTTGGACGCGTCATATTTCTACTGATAGTCATAAGTAAAACTAACTGAACCTTAATCAGTTACATTTTTAGAAATTTCACGCGCCCAACGCTTTTATTTAATTGTGTGATCAACGCCATAGATTGATAAGGAGTGTGATTACTAGTACCTAGGACCTACCTAATTATTTTCTAGCTTTTCGTATTATTATTACTTCATGTAAGTATTGTTTTCAATAAAACCGTTTAACTTAAAAAAATTTTTTTAATTATTTTATTTTCAATTTAAAGAAGTTTCAGTATACATATAATTTTGTATATGTATTGTGATATGCACTTCCATATACAAAATTTTGAATAGCGCTGTCGATGAATAATATTTTTGTCTCCCTTTAAAAATTTAATACCGACAAAACAAGTTTCAATAAACAAATCTGTTTTTTGTCCTTTCAAAGAACACATTTAAATTAATTGTATATCCCGATCAGTTCTCTTTTTAAAATAAAATTTATCAATAACAGGCTTTTCTGATCTAATTCCAGCGTGCAAATAAAACTAGATTATTCCACTATTATCCCAACGTTTCGCTAATCTTTGTTAGCATCTTCAGGGGGGTATTTATTTTAAAAATCCCTGCCACAAACAAAGGTTAAAATTGCAAGATAGTTAAATGAGTAAAAATTTGGAATAGACGAGAAATGGAAAGACGAGAAAAGACAATGAACAAACGCGAGGATACAGAAAACATTGCTGCCGCCTACATAGCATGTTTACAAATATAAAAATAAGAATATTTAGTATTGACAAGACTACTATGATGGTTAGATGGTACTGATTATAGTTTATTCATGTATATGTTTAAGTGATTAATGTTTTTGTTGTTTTATGTTCATGTTTTCGATACGAAATCCAATAGTGTAAGTGTTTCTTGTTAAAAAATTTTTACTCATTTAACTATCTTGCAATTTTAACCTTTGTTTGTGGCAGGGATTTTTAAAATAAATACCCCCCTGAAGATGCTAACAAGGATTAGCGAAACGTTGGGATAATAGTGGAATAATCTAGTTTTATTTGCACGCTGGACTTAGATCAGGAAAGTCTGTTATTGATAAATTTTATTTTGAACCCATTTAAAATTTAAATTCTACATTTCTTGCTGTATGAGTAGATCTATTTAAATTTTTTGGTACTATGTTTTTTATGTTTTATGCCGACTCCAAACGACATATGGGAAATGAAAACTGACAAAGGAATTTTCGGAGAGAACATTTTCATGGCTGATATACATTTTATAGGTAAGCCGAACCACTGCCAGGGAGTGACCACATTTAAAAAAAACTTTTAAATAGTATTTGTCATATTAATTGTGCCATAGGAATTGAAAATGAATTTGAAAATTTAGTCAGACCGTGTCTTACTATAAGTTTATGAGAGTTTGAGTTTATATGTGCAACAGGACTTAAATATAAATAAATAGGTTAAAATATGAAATACTTTTCTTTATTCTACCTGGGGGTCAATTCCCTAACTGTGAAAAACTGAAAAATGTACATTCATTGAAAACTCATTTGCACACATAATTTACACTTTAAATTTTCATGCGATTCTGTAAATTATTGTGCACATTGTTTTGCTGAATGAGCTCTGAATGTAAAAGTGTACGCTGGCTGCCAAGAAAACTTACGAAGTTTTTATCAGTGAGCTTTTTTGTTCACAGTTTTGCTTTACAGAATCAGAACTTCAAAGTTTAAACAATTTCTTGTGTACACTTTAAAACTCACAGTTAGCGAATAGGGCCCCTGGTTCGTAAACCTTATAATCTGGTTCTTGTTGTTGTTGTTGTAGCTATAAGGACACTCCCCGAAGGCTTTGGGGCGTGTTATCGATGCTGATAGTCCTTTGCCGGGTGCAGATCCGGTACGTTCCGGTAACAAGCACCATTAAGATACTAGCACGACCAACTCGGGAACGATTTAGAATAACCACATGAAACATTCTAAGCACCCTAGATCCATGAGGAAATTGGGGTCGCCAGAGCCTCGGCTGCTAAAGAAACAGGATTCACCAAGGGTAGGTGAGGTTGACAATTGGATTAGAGAAGCTAAAAAAAGCGCTGGACACCTCTTGAAAGGGTTGCGCTACACAACCCCTTGAATAAATTTGGTATTTTAGTCGCCTCTTACTGTCAATATAAAAGTTAACACGGTTGCAATTTAAGCTATTATCTTCCAATATTTCTACTGCTTTGGTCACGGCTAATACTTTCGTTTGGAAAACGGTACAGTGATCTGGCAGCTGGGCGTCTTATAATGAGGTAATTGTATCATGAGGTAGTTGTACTCAATGCATTGACTTATTATAACGCCTCATTTAAGGCTGATTACAATCGCCTTATAGGCCTTACATTAGGGTCATAATACAGCAAGTAGTACCTTCTTATGAGCTTTATGTAAGCCTGATTTTGTGTGAGTTGTAAGCCTTATAAAAGGCATAAGAGAAACGGAACATGCCTTATTATAATAACTTATTAAAGCCTTAGTTAAATTTGTTGTTAAACTTCAATATAAGGCTTTCATTTTCTGCCTAATGACTTATAATAATTCCTTATATAAGCGTTATATTTGAATATTACGCTTGTTAACATAACTACAGAAAAATAAACAGTATTATAAGGAATAGGCCATACAAATGATATTCTTTATAGAATTAAAGAATATTCCTTAAGCACTTTACCTCTATGAAATAAGCTTTGTATACGGCTAAAATTTTTTGCTGGGTATGTACATGTATGTACATAATATACATTCATAATCTTACATACATACATACAATTACAAATATACACACATGTACTACAGCAGTACAATTAAAATAAGTTATTATACCATTTTACATGCATAAACTATCAATAATTTTCAAATAAAATAATACATAAAAAATTAAAAAAATATTATCAAACGTTCGAATCTAGAAAATCGACAAAACACAATCGTTTTCCAATTTAATTACGCAGAAGCAGTTTCACTATACACAAATTAAATTGTTGCGTTATTAAATTGGTTTAACTTTGTATTTACTTGTTTTGATGTTTCTCTATATTTATTTATTGTTATTGTTTTTTTTTGTTTTTCTTACGCCAGGAACGTGTATAATTGTTGTAAATATTGCGTAAAACTATTCAAAGCAAATAATAAATGGCAAAAAAAGAAGTTGACCTTCATAAAATAAAAAAATATTTTAAAATACGAGTGAAAATGTTGGTGTCGTTCAAATGCGAAATTCGTGCAAAATTTTAATGTTTTTATTGGTACTACATATGTATATAGATACACACCTATTTAGGTAAATTTGTACAATTGTTATGCGATTTTGCACATATTTTGATATTTGATATCTTTTATCTGGTAAAACAAATGCCAGTTTGGAAAAAAATATGTTTCTCAGTAAGCCAAACCGACCAGAGGTCAAACAAATTTTATTTGCCAAATTTGAAGCCTAAGTTCGGGTGAAACCGAACATTACATACCCAGCTGTGCACTTGAAATACTGTTGTTGTTTTGTGTGCTTAATATTTGCCGTCTTTCAGTGAGTTTTACAGCTCCGGCTCACGCTCAATTCTCACGGGAATGCTCTGGATCATTAGAGACTTGAGAAGCAGACGTCGTGAAATTTTCGCACACGTGAAATGTGATAGGCAGATGTCGCTGCTGTTTTTCATTTAACACATACGGCGAAAGGCTAAGCAGCGGCATCAAAAAAGTAGGTATATTAAAGGCCGCTTTGCCAAACTAAAAAGAAGTAATTAACAAATTATCTCGCTCACATATTGAACCAGACTATCTCGCCTCGCTCATTTTTTTAAATTTTAAGTTTTTCCTATTTATTGTTATAAGTCCACTTGGAAAATGAAATACCATTGATATAAAGCTCTTTTTTGCAAGGATGTGGCTTATTTTATTTAAAAAATCGTTTATATAAAAGTGGGCGTGGTCCTTAACCGATTTCGTAAATTTTTCTTCAAAGAATTCCTTATAGTAAAGGCAACCTCTCTGCCGAATTTTGTTACGATACGTTTAACGATTTTTGATTTATGATTAATAATATTTGTTAAGTTGATTTTATCACAAGTGGGCGGTGCCACACCCATTTTAAATTTTTTTATACTCAGTTGAGCAGAGCTCACAGAGATTATTAACTTTGATTGGATAACGGTTGGTTGTACAGGTATAAAGGAATCGAGATAGATATAGACTTCCATATATCAAAATCATCAGGATCGAAAAAAATTTTTATTGAGCCATGTCCGTCCGTCTGTCCGTCCGTTAACACGATAACTTGAGTAAATTTTGAGGTATCTTGATGAAATTTGGTATATAGGTTCCTGTGCACTCATCTCAGATCGCTATTTAAAATGAACAATATCGGACTATAAACACGCCCACTTTTTCGATATCGAAAATTTCGATAAACAGAAAAAGTGCGATAATTCATTACTAAAGACGAATAAAGCGATGAAACTTGTTAGGTGAGTTGAACTTATGACGCAGAATAGAAAATTAGTAAAATTTTGGACAAAAGGCGTGGCACCGCCCACTTTTAAAAGAAGTTAATTTAAAATTTTGCAAGCTGTAATTTGGCAGCCGTTGAAGATATCATGATCAAATTTGGCAGGAACGTTACTCCTATTACTACATGTATGCTTCATAAAAATTAGCAAAATCGGAGAACGACCACGCCCACTTTTAAAAAATTTTTCTTTTTTAAGTCAAATTTTAACAAAAAATTTAATATCTTTACAGTTTATAAGTAAATTATGTCAACATTCAACTCCAGTAATGAGATAGTGCAACAAAATGCAATAATAAAAGAAAATTTCAAAATGGGCGTGGCTCCGCCCTTTTTCATTTAATTTGTCTAGGATACTTTTAATGCCATAAGTCGAACAAAAATTTACCAATCCTTGTGAAAATTTGGTAGGGGCTTAGATTCTGGGACGATAACTTATTTCTGTGAAAAAGGACGAAATCGGTTGAAGCCACGCCCAGTTTTTATACACAGTCGGCCGTCTGTCCTTCCGCTCGGCCGTTAACACGATAACGTGAGCAAAAATCGATATATCTTTACTAAACTCAGTTCACGTACTTATATGAACTCACTTTATATTGGTACAAAAAATGGCCGAAATCGAACTATGAACACACCCACTTTTTCGATATCGAAAATTACGAAAAACGAAAAAAATTACATAATTCTATACCAAATACGAAAAAAGGGAAGAAACATGGTATTTGGATTAGTTTATTGACGCAAAATATAACTTTAGAAAAAAACTTTGTAAAATGGGTGTGACACCTACCATATTAAGTAGGATGAAATGAAAAAGTTCTTCAGGGCGAAATAAAAAACCCTTGAAATCTTGGCAGGAATACTGTTCGTGGTATTACATATATAAATAAATTAGCGGTATCCAACAGATGATGTTCTGGGTCACCCTGGTCCACATTTTGGTCGATATCTGGAAAACGCCTTCACATATACAACTACCACCACTCCCTTTTAAAAGCCTCATTAACACTTTTCATTTGATACCCATATCGTACAAACATATTCTAGAGTCACCCCTGGTCCACCTTTATGGCGGCATCTCGAAAAGGCGTCCACCTATAGAACTAAGCCCCACGCCCTTTTGAAATACTCATTAACACCTTTCGTTTGATACTCATATTGTACAAACGCATTTTAGAGTCATCCCTGGTCCACCTTTATGCCCGTATCTCGAAAAGGCGACCACCTATACAACTACCACCACTCCCTTTTAAAACCCTCATTAATACCATTAATTTGATACCGATATCGTACAAACACATTCTAGAGTCACCCCTGGTCCACCTCTATGGCGACATCTCGAAAAGGCGTCCACCTATAGAACTATGCCCTACGCCCTTTGAAATACTCATTAACACTTATGACATAACATTATGACATAACATTTATGACATATCTCGAAAAGGCGTCCACCTGTAGAACTAAGGCCCACTCCCTTTTAAAATGTTCATTAACCCCTTTCATTTGATACCCATATCGTACAAACAAATTCTAGGGTCACCCCTAGTGCACCTTTATGGCGATATCTCGAAACGGCGTCCACCTATGGAAATAAGGGTCACTCCCTTTTAAAATGTTCATTAACACCTTTCGTTTTATACCCATATTACACAAACGCATTCTAGAGTCACCCCTGGTCCACCTTTATGCGATATCTCGAAAAGGCGTCCACCTATAGAACTAAGCCCCACGCCCTTTTAAAATACTCATTAACACCTTTCGTTACCCATATTGTACAACCGCATTCTAGAGTCACCCCTGGTCCATCTTTATGACGATATCTCGAAAAGGCGTCCACCTATAGAACTAAGCCCCACTCCCTTTTAAAATGCTCATTAACCCCTTTCATTTGATACCCATATCGTACCAACAAATTCTAGGGTCACCCCTGGTTTACCTTTATGGCGATATCTCGAAACGGCGTCCACATATGGAACTAAGTATCTCTCCGTTTTAAAATACTCATTAACACCTTTCATTTGATACCCATATCGTACATACAAATTCTAAGGTCACCCCTGGTCCACCTTTATGCTGATATCTCGAAAAGGCGACGACCTATACAACTACCACCACTCCCTTTTAAAACCCTCGTTAATACCTTTAATTTGATACCCATATCGTACAAACAAATTCTAAAGTCACCCCTGGTCCACCTTTATGGCGATATCTCGAAAAGGCGTCCACCTATAGAACTAAGCCCCACGCACTTTTAAAATACTCATTAACACCTTTCGTTTGATAGCCATATTATACAAACACATTCTAGAGTCACCCCTGGTCCACCTTTATGGCGATATCTCGAAAAGGCGTCCACCTATAGAACTAAGCCCCACGCCCCTTTAAAATACTCATTAACACCTTTCGTTTCATACCCATATTGTACAACCGCATTCTAGAGTCACCCCTGGTCCATCTTTATGACGATATCTCGAAAAGGCGTCCACCTATAGAATTAAGCCCCACGCCCTTTTAAAATACTCATTAACACCTTTCGTTTGATACCCATATTATACAAACGCATTCTAGAGTCACCCCTGGTCCACCTTTATGCCGATATCTCTGAAAAGGCGACCACCTATACAACTACCACCACTCCCTTTTAAAACCCTCATTAATACCTTTAATTTGATACCCATATCGTACAAACAAATTCTAGAGTCAACCCTGATCCACCTTTATGGCGATATCCCTAAATGGCGACCACCAATAGAAACTATGGCCCACTCCCTCTTAAAATACTCTTTAATACCTTGCATTTGATACACATGTCATACAAACACATTCCAGGGTTACCCTCGGTTCATTTTCCTACATGGTTATTTTCCCTTATGTTGCCACCATAGCTCTCAACTGAGTATGTAATGTTCGGTTACACTCGAACTTAACCTTCCTTACTTGTATTTTTATCCAGAGTCGCAATATCTGTCCACACGTCAAATTTCAACATTCTAGGTGTATTATTTACTAAATAAACAGGCTTTTTGTCTTTTCCAAAATGTTATATACATATATAAAAAGTGTTCCGAATTCGCTCATTTTCAATAACAATCTATTCTGGGTCCAGATAAGCTGTTGTACCAAATTTGGTAAAGATAACTCAATATTTACTCAAGGTATCGTGTTAACGGACAGACGGGCGGACGGACGGACATGGCTCAATAAAATTTTTTTTTCGATACTGATGATTTTGATTTGTGGAAGTCTATATCTATCTCGATCCCTTTATACCTGTACAACCAACCGCTATCCAATCAAAGTTATAAGACGATGTGTACAAGTACAGCTGGGTATAAAAAGTTAGATGAAAACAAATAAAATAATCTAAGTTCGGGTGGGATCGAAGTTTATATACCTCGTTGCGACAATGATAGAAATATAGAAAGGAAGGTAGTTCCACTTCTTCTTCTTGCCCGCCATTGAACATAAGTTATGTTTTGGCATTCCCTTTTGGAGCAATGCTTCCATATCTGCAAAAAATAAATGTTCCAAAATGATATTTTTTTTCAATTCTACTTGATTGGTCTCTTACGGCCACGATAGAGGCGAAAGTGTGGAGGCGTGGCGATACACGTGCATACCGATGGTTCCAAAGTAATGGAAGGAGTAGTGTATGAGGTATACCGCGCAGATCGGAAAATAAACAAATCCTATAAGCTGCCACATTACTGTAGTGTTTTTCAAGCGGAAGTAGTAGTAGTAGTCACTAACGTAGTAGAGACACTGGAGGAAAAAAGCTTAAACTGCATCATCCGCGACAATTTTTTACATTTACAGCCAAGCACAACATTTTAAAGTGTGTTAGAGTGTAAGCAATTCCTGAAAAGAATCGGTATATGGAGAAACATACATCTATACTGGCTCCCTAGGCATATCGCAATAGATGGAAATGAAAAAGCGGATAAGCTATCTCATGGTGGAAAGATACAAGGTGTTAACATGGTGACAACCTACAAACAAAAATCAAAGTTCCATGTACTTTGTTTTTGTAAATTCGATGGACACATGTCAAAATTACTGCGCCGGAAGTTGATAAATCAAATCAAACCAAACGCGGTGTTGCAAAGTGTGGAAGATCATGTGCAGATCTTACAACCTTACACCAACAAAGTTACTCTTATCACTGAAAATAGAGGACTGTAGGCTTATGCGGGATATTCTGATTGGACACTGTCTTCTGGCATCGCATGCTTTTAAATATGCCGTGTCAGTGATATCATATGTAGGAAGCGCGGATTGGAGGAGGAAACTATAGAGCACGTTTTGTGCTCGTGCCCTGCGCTCGCAAGGCTAAGACTGCAGCTATAAGAAGTGGCACAGCTATCAGGTCTAGAAGCAGCAAGTAGCGTAGGTGCAAGAAAGCTTCTAGTATTTGCCAAGCGGTTGGAGTTATTTTATATCCTAGGACCTAGTTTCTGATAGGGTTTTTCTGTTTAGATGATAAGCAAACTTCTAGACTCATTCATTATCTGGTAATACTACACCCAGAGAAAAAACGCGTTGTAGAAATAACTATGAAAATATTCAATTTAAATATGCTCAAATCTAATATGAAAAACCTTAATCTGAATATTTTACTTGATTTTACTAAAAATATAGTTAATCAACGGATTTACTATGAAAAATATTGATTTTAAATGTGACACACGTTGACTTGAATACAAACATAGTTGATCAACAAATAAGAATCTAGCATCGTTAAATTAACAAAATAAAACTTCAATATAACTAATTTACATATTTAGTCCAACGTTGCAGCATATTGTGACGAATATGAGTGACACTAAGTGATACTCACATCCCTAGTCTGATGTAAGTAAATAAAGTCGCAACAACAATAAAGCAGACAGTCACTTGAAACGAATCAATCATTATGTCTACACATATGTACGTATACGCAGCTGAGAAGCAACGCACAGCCACATGCATATATCTGAGATACTCCCAATGAGAGAAGCTATAAAATCGTGCAATTGTAGTTACAGCTGAGACATTTTTTAGCTGCTGGCCAACTAGTAGATTCTGGAAATGGAAGCGCCTAGAAGATGCGAACGAGGAAATCAAAGAGTATAAAAGGCAGCGACAGATAGAGGTGCTAGAAGCAGTTTTGATTAAGACGCTATCTGGCGAGCAATAGCAGTATTATTTATTGTGAAGTACTTTAAAAAGCCATTTTTCCATTATTCAATATTGGAGTTATTTATTCAACAGTTTAGAGATTCGAACGTTAGCAGAAGATTGCAAATAAGGGGAATTGCAGTAAATTCGTTACAATTGGTGTCAGAAGAGGAATTGTTGAATAAATTCCGAAGATTTCAAATACAACTTGGATATGGCAAAATGAAGATCCAGCAACTTAAGAAGGAGTTGGAGAGCCGTGGATTGGATACAACCGGCAATAAGATCGAACTTCAAGCACGGCTACGAGAGGTAATGGAGTCGCAAGGAATTGATGTGGACGAGTATGTCTTTTATCCTGATGGGGACGAGACAACAACAAAAATTGAATAGAAGAGCGGAAGTCCGAGTCCAGTCGCAAGCGGCGAGAATAATGCGATATTGGCTTTGTTATCACAGATATCGGCAAAAATGGAAACCCAGGAAACACGCATAACAGAAATGTCATCACAAATATCCACAAATATGGCATCCCACCTAGAATCCTAGGAGAACAGTATAACATCCAAGATAGAAGCACAGGAGACACGTCGTCTCAGCTGGAATCGCAGGAGAAACGTATAACAGCGAAGACTGAAGCACAATTGGATGAACAGAAAACATACATGGCGTCACAAATTGCAGAACAATTAAAAGAGCAAGAGGCACGCATAACATTACAAATCGAAGCCCAGGAAGAGCGTATCTGAACGAAGTTGGAGGCACAGGAAACAACGAACGACAAGATAAAATGGAGGCTGAGATGGATGCTTTGAAAGATCGTATACAGGAGTTGCAACTAAATCGCCCAGCAGTTTCAACGAATAATCCAAAGCTAAAAACACCATCCTTTGACGGGTCTGTTCCTTTCCAGGTCTTTAAGCTACAATTCGAGAAGACCGCAACAGTGAACAATTGGAATGCTGAAGATAAAGTTGCTGCACTGTTCATGGCATTGAAAGGGCCTGCAGCTGAGATTTTACAAACCATTCCAGAGGGTGAGCGGAAACTGTTATGAAGCATTGATGGGTGCTCTAGAGAGACGATACGGAACTGAGCATAGGAGACAGATATACCAAATGGAGTTACTGAACTGCTTCCAGAGGCCTGGTAAAACATTGCAAGAGTTTGCGTCGGATGTTGAAAGGCTGGCACATTTTGCGAATGCGGACGCACCCGTGGAATACACTGAAAGGGTAAAGATTCAGAGCTTTATAAATGGCATACGGGACATCGAAACAAAGCGAGCTACATACGCAAACCCAAAGCCAACATTCGCAGAAACGGTGTCACAAGCTCTGATTCAGGAAACAGCATCGCTTCTGTGTAAGCCAGTTTTCAAAGCACGCCATGTGGAAGTAGAAAGGCCATAGTGGGTAGACGCAATATTGGAGGTGCTGAAAGGATCGCAAAAGCGGAGTGGAAGAGTTATCAAATGCTACAAATGCGGGAAGCCCGGTCACATTGCACGTCATTGCGATCTTGGTCCTAATAGTTCCAACAATGTGGGTGGCCGTAAACGCAAAGCCGGAGGAGATGAACAAGAGTGTGTCAGATGTAAAGAACGAAAACTTGCCCTAGGTATTGAATGTCCTGTGATATCTGTGTCGCAAATTGGAAGAAAATCGAGCAGTCTTGCCGTCGAAGGAAAGCAGGATGGCAAGGAGCGTGTACTGACTGTAGATACAGGCCCATCTCATTGCGTAATCCGATCTGACTTGGTCAACAGGAAAGTAAAACCGTTACCTGGAGAAAGGTTGCGTACGGTCACTGGCGAGTATAACCAAGCCCAAGGAGAAGTGATATGTGAGGTATTAATTGGAAAGGTCATGGTTCTACACAAATTTATTGTGGCGGAGATTGTTGATGAAGTCATATTGGGAGTGAACTTCTTGGTTGACCATGACATCAGGATCGATATGCGGAGAAGGATTATGCGGTAAAAGAACCAGGATATACCACTTAACTTTAGTTTGGAGAAAGGGTTCAGCAGTAATGGGGTACTGGTGGAGAAAACTCGACAAAGACCACGAAAGTCAAAGGTAAATGTTGATTCATCGAATAAAGCGAAATCAAAAGAACCTGCGAATCAATCATTATGTCTACACATATGTACGTATACGCAGCTGAGAAGCAACGCACAACCACATGCATATATCTGAGATACTCCCGAAAGTATGCAATGAGAGAAGCTATAAAATCGTGCAATTGTAGTTACAGCTGAGAAATTTGATAGCTGCTGGCCAACGTGTAGATTCTGGAAATGGAAGCGCCTAGAAGATGCGAACGAGGAAATCAAAGAGTATAAAAGGCACCGGCAGATAGAGGCGCTAGAAGCAGTTTTGATTAAGACGCTATCTTGCGAGCAATAGCAGTATTATTTATTGTGAAGTACTTTAATAAAGGTAATTTTTCCATTATTCAATATTGGAGTTATTTATTCAACAGTTTAGAGATTCTAACGTTAGCAGAAGATGGCAAATAAGGGGAATTGCAGTAAATTCGTTACAATATTTATTTTAACTATGGTCGTAGTCACCCAGTATTTATTATATGTACATACATACATTCACACATACATTTATTTATATATTTATTATGGGCCATCTGCACTGCGATTCATACATATGTACATAACTCAAGC